>JAUTXW010003830.1:510000-632800 GCA_030620095.1 Kuschelorhynchus macadamiae | reverse complement strand
TCAAAGAAAGTTAATCCTATTCGCAAGAGACGTCCCCCTACATATTTAAAATATTATGTTAAATAAATGAAATGGCTGAGTTGCTGTTGTAATCAATCTGAGGAATTCGTAAAGGCTGCCCTCTGTTGCAACAAATACATTGAAACATTAAATTTTTTTCAACTTATTCAAGATCTAAAAGATATTGGCTTTGGTTACTATTTAAAAGACTTGAAGCAATTTATTGACGAGGATACTATTCTTCAAGAAATTGAAAAGGAAGAATAAATTTAATAATATTTACAATGGAGCAAATGGTTACTGAAATGTATGAAGAGTTTATTATATCTGCTGCATACTTCCAATATTTATCAATTGTAGGCGAAGAAGACGCAGAAGCACAAGATTTGTCAGCATATGTTAATAATATAGATCGAATGAAACAATGTAAATTAGCCGCTAAATTTTGTAATGATTATTTAAAATATAAAAATGAGTATGAACTTTTAAATGAATTTAGAAAATTAGATTTAAGGTATCATATTAATTGTATTCAATCATGGTTGGTTAATGCAAAATAAAAAGGTAATTAATTTTTTTTTTATATTTTTATTCATTCATAAAACAATTGTCATATAAAAATAACACATTTGTCAAAGCACACATACAAGGTGATTTTGAATGATAGAAGCATTTTGGTTCCATTAGCTTTAGCGCTGGTTGTTCATCTATTTCAATCACATGCTTTTTAGAATATTTCTGTATAAAATCCTTTTTTTCGCTTCCTTTTACAAAAACAAAATCTGCTTTCTTCGTAAGTGTTTCAATTATTTTTGGGAAATGATGTAATGGAGTAAATCCATTATTCCAATGTATACAATGATAATTTTTCGTTAACCATACCGCCTGCTTGTGACAATCAGGTGAAAGAAACTCCATTGGAAAAGGCTTTTTAAAAATGTAATGAGTCATTTCATAACCATCAAAAGCTGCAAGCTCTTTCGGTATAAATTTATTTTTTTCATCTTTGAATCCTTGAATATCTATAACCAATCTCATATTTTCAAAGCAGCAAATTTTTTAATGAGACTTTTTTTACTTGAATAATTTGCAATTTCTTCTTTCAGTTGATTAATTTTAAAAATAAATTTTTCAATTTGTAGTTGTAGTTTTGATGTCATGATTAAAACTAAAAGCTTTTGAAAATTTCTTTAAATTAAATCGAAATATGAAAATAGTGGGGATAAAGTTTATAATTGTTTCACAATTTTAGTAAGAGGGTTGTAGCTAAATAATTTGTCATGTAAAATAAGACAATAAGCAGAAGTATCTTTTTTAATTGCATTGTGTGTCTCAAATTCAATTCTCATTACTACGGATCCCGTTTGAATTGTTTCTTTTTGATGGGAGCAATCAATATGTGTAATAGGACTAATGTTTTTGAATTGTTCAGGATTAAAAATGGGTTCATTTGGAACACCATAATAAGACTGTCTAAAGTTGGCAAACATTTCGTATAAAGCAGAAAATTTGTTTTCTTCGAAATTTAAGTACAAATCGTGATAAGGATATCTTTCAGAATTTAAATATACTCTAATATTTGACAAGGTAATATTGTCAAATTTACTCATATCTTTAACAATTTTCCCTTTTCTGTTTTCTTGAAAGCCAATCACAACATGACGAGGAGCTTCTAGTTTACTAGTTGTTTTTACCGGCCATGTGTGACGGGTTGTTTCGGTTAGAGAAGAATATTCAACAAGTTCCCAACTCCTGAATCCTATCAATATATCTTTATTTGATTCTAATATTTTTGATAGAGCAAGTTGTTGTGGCATATCAACTAGAATGTGAGGAACTTTCCAATAAATTTTATCGAAAGTAACCAATGGAGTGTCAGGAGCAGTAACAAGGTGTGCCGGATCTTCTTTGAAAATAACACCATCTAAATCATCAGTTGATCTAATAAGAACCAATTCCTGTTTCATATTCATAATAATTTTTCTGTAATCTTCAAAAAATCCTAAAAGCATTTTTAGTGGTATGGATACGGAGAATTTTCCATCATTATCAACTAAAATTGTATCACCTTCTTTCCGATGTGGAAACCAACCTGCATTTTCCAGTTTTAAACTTTCGTTGGTATTGTGAGAAAGGTAGCTTTTTTAGGTTGATGCTAATCCAACATTTCTTATTGAATCTATAGTAATTCCGTTTAGTTCATAGCGGATTTCTCTGAACAAAAAGGCTATACCATTGTTAATAAATAGCAATTCTTTCTTATATTTACCTTCTGTATTAGTTAATTTTCCTTCGATATAAAGTAAACTATCTGATGGTAGAGTGTAAGCATCGAGTTCTTGAATTGGGATCCTTATTTCATCATTGTAATCGAATTTTGAAGAAATATATGGTTGATATGTGTGAAGCTCAGAACTGACGATGGAATTGTCTACATAAAGCTTTTCGTTTACGTTTAATATGTTCATTATTTTAAAACAGTGAAACCCAAGGATGTGAGAAATTTACGATTATCTCGTCTTAACTTGTTGGTGTTGGATTTGATACTGAACTGTTGTTTAGGCTTTTTCTTTTTATAAGTTTTTACTTTGTTGATAGTAGTAGGGGCAAGTCTCATCCCAAGGGCTCTATTATATCTAACAACCATTTTATATTTCACTTGTTTGTAAATGTAACCTTACTGTTATAGTTTCTCCTCTAAAACTGATAAGTTCTCCGTCTTGATCAACTATTTTAACTGTTATATTGTTAATTGCTTTGACGCTAACTGGAAAATACAAAATGGGCAAAGGAGATTCAACTATTTTATACCCTGGAGCTACAGTTGGATAAAACTGGTGAATAATATGAACAGGTTTACCATTATTGTAAGAACCGACACAAATATTACAGTCAATACAAATAGCATTCACCTTAGTTATTTTTGCAACATTATCTGATTCTTCCTCTTTCATAGCTTCTAGTATCCTGCTATTAAAACCCAACATTTTTCCTATCGAATCTTCCTTGGTAAAATCAATTATTCTACTACACATTAAATAAGTTTTTAGAGTATTAACATTTGCTTTTAAAAGAAAAAAAATTTTTTCATTCGGAAATAAATCTTCTATACTTTCTCTTATGTATGTTTCTATATCTGTAATGTCATAAGTTCCGTCGGGAATAACAATTACTTTATTATCTATATAAAATTTATTATATCCTTCTTTTATATTGGGGATAGTCATAAACGTTTCAAAATCAGCTAAACCCAGGTAATATTGTTTTTCATCCTCTAAATATATGGGCGGATTAAAATCAGCAGACAAAACAGAACTGTTTCCTGATATGGCAATTGTGGTAGACATTGCAGTTTATTTATGAATGAGATATTACAATAAATAATGAGTTTATATATTTTTTTGCAAAAATTTTAGGGATAGTTGACCACAGTTATATGAATTAAATTTTTGTTTATTTTCATAAGTATAAAATACATCCACTTTGCCATTCGAATTAAAATATTTGAGAAGTTCTAAAGGTGGTTTTAAATTTCCATAACTATCAAAATATATTACATTTTTGTTATTTTTAATATAAGCAGTCCAATGAGATCCTTTATTTTGTTTTTTATCCAAATTTACAATACCACATTCTTTCAGATTAATTTTTTTTGGAAGTTCATCGAGCATAAAAACACCTCTAAAGCCAGTTATTTTTAACAGCTTTACATATTTAATAATATCATTGTTCGTAAGTGCTCTTTTTGGAAAACTTATTTTGAGTTTTTTTTTTTGTCTGATTGCTTTCATTTTGACGGATCCTCCTTTATAAGGTCTAATAAATAGTCCCTTTCCTTTATATGGTCTAATATATAATCCTTTACCTTCTTTAGAAGCATTTTCCATTGCAATATTATGTCTATGTATTTCTTCTAGTTGCTGTTTAGCTGCTTTAGCATCATTTACTGCCTTAGCAATTCCTGCCGCGCCTCCACCTAGTGCACCCAGGGCGCCAAGAATGGGAAACAAAAGAGGTAGAAATCCTCCAATTTTTTTGGGTGTTCGAATGATACGTTTTTTTCTCAATTTAAGTTTACCCCCTTTTGTATTTTTTAATCCCAAACCGAACTTTCTTTTACCCTTCATTATTCCTGCAACACTTAAAGCTGCAATTTTTTCACCAATAGAAGAATCTTTAGCTTTTACCCTATCCCAGGCTTTTTTTTCTAATATTTGGTCAGATATGTGTCTTTTTGATAAATCTTCAGTCTGAGAGTAAGATATATCATGTTCTTTGCAAGCGGAATCCAATGGATTTACACCAACGTCACCTCTAGTTAATCTTTTTTCCAAGTTGGTGCCGGGACCACAATAATTATATCCTGGTATATGAACTTCGAAAGGTAATTTACTAATTAATTTATTTACTAAACCAGAGCCTTTTCTATTACGTCTTTTAATAGTTTTTTTCAACTTATGACGACCCACAGTCATTGAAGTTCTTTTTATACTAAAAACACATTGACATTTTTCTGGTATAAATACTTTTACAGCTAAAAATATTTACTAGTGTGATTAAGAATGAGGATTGAAAAACAAAAATTCTCATTACCAGTAAATAATCATGACGAAAAAATTTTAAGTAAACAGTTGAGAAAACATGGTGACTTATTTTGCGGTGGTTCAAAAAGAGGGCTTATAGTTGGTTGCAGTGGTAGCGGTAAAACCAACGTTATGCTTACACTGCTCGAGCATCCTAATGGAATTAGGTTTGAAAATGTCTATGTTTATTCAAAGTCATTAGATCAACCAAAATATGAATATTTAAGGAAGTTGTTAAAGCCTATGAAAGAAATTGGATACTTTGAATATGATAGCGATGAGAACATTATTTCACCTCATGAGATAAAGCCAAATTCCGTTATCATTTTTGATGATATTCCTTGTCATAATCAATCTATTATTAGGGACTATTTCACGCATGGAAGGCATAGAAACACCGATTGTTTTTTTATTTTTCAAGGATATTCCTCAATCCTTAAACGTCTAATTCGAGAAAATGCAAACTTATTAATTTTATTTAAACAGGACTGTTTGAGTTTAAAACATATATATAATGACCACTGTATATTGGATATGACATTTGATCAGTTTAAAAATATTTGTGCTAACTGTTGGATGGATCCATATGGCTTTCTTGTAATTGACAAAGATTGTGAAGTAAATCACGGCAGATATAGGAGTAAATTCGATTCCTTTATATATTTATAAAAGTAAAAAATTTGCAGTTTTATTTCATTTAAAACTTGTACAGCATGGATAAACGTTTAGCTCGAGAATTAATAAAATCGAGACAAGCCGTGAAGCAGAAATATCAAAGCTTGAAATTAGCTACTTCTACTGCTCAGTCCGAATTAGAACAAACTTATAGACCAATAACACAACCACTTAAACAGCTAATTTCAAGTATTGGTAAATCCGAACCATTCGATTTAAAAGAAGAAAGAGTTTCAAAGTATGAAGAATTCAAAACACCTACAAAGCTTTATAAAACATCAACTCCGACGAAAAATATTCAGAAAACAGGAAAAACTCCGTTACTCCCTACAGAACTACCAACATTTTTAAATGACAGTAGTATCACTTCTTCCTCTCCTGTAGTACAACCATTGTCATCAACTGTTATAGCAGAAACTTCAGATCCTTCTAGTGACACAACAACAAATTTAAACTTGTCAGACATATTGGAACAAACTAGAAAAACAATTCAAACCTATGTTGGTACACCATCATATAAAGATTACTTAGCAGATTTTCATGAATTACCCAGATCATATATTGATGAGGGTGTGAAAGATACACAACATAAATTTGACCATTATTACGGAATAGTTCATGACCTCGAAACGGATAAGTTTTCTTTTGGTTTAACACAGATACCGGTAGAAATTATTGGAAAGGACATTAAAGTGGGAGGAATAACGTACACAGGCACGCCAGGTTTATACGAATTGCTTTTCAAAAAAGAACCGATAGGTTATAAGAAGGAAGATTTAGATAATTACATGAACATTCTAGCTAAAACAAATGTATATCGTAGGAATTTTGATTCAAATGAACAAGTTCAAGGAAATACATCACACAAATATGTTACAATAATAGGACCATATTTACAAAGAAAGGGGATTACAAAGACAAAAACCTTGCCAAGATTAGTTACAGCATTTAACAAACCACAACCTCCGTTTAGAACAACTAGAGCCAAATCTACAGGAAAGGGATTAATTTTGAAAACAAACAGATCAAATACAGACTATGTATACTGGAATAATGTAAACGAAATTGTTGATAGGCTACGTTTATTAATTTCATCAAGTGATGCGGGAAATAATGCTCATAGTAACGAGATTATCTCTATTATTGAAGAATTAAGAGAAGATAAAGTAATACTATAAATAACAGCTATCAAATATAATCATATTTATTGTTTAATGAAAGCTCAACATGACAGTTGATAAATTTGGACGCCATATTTCAAAACAAAATCAAGAGAGAATAAGTGACATTAATAATTTAAAAAGGAGATTAGGTGAAAATGAAACAAATAATGAAATCTTTGCTAAAAAGCTTAAGGTTTTTGATGAAAATTTTTTAAAGTATGAAAACCAGATTAAAGTATGTTATACCTCAATTGAAAACGTTAATAAACAGTTGCTAACGCTAAATCAAATAAGTAAAGATTTGCAATTTTTAAATGAACATGTTAAAAAGGAAGACAAAAAATTAAGTGATGATATCAACAAAATTAATAAAATAATGGAAACAAATATAAGAGAAGTAATAATTGAAAAACACAAGGAAAAAATTAAACAATTAAGAACTTTTATAAAAAGGTTAGATGATGAAAAAAAAAGAAATCAAAATAGCATTCTTAACAGTAGAACAATTGACCAACTCACTTTGGAAGAAAATCAACAATATATTTCCTTGGAAAATATAATGTCCAGTGTAATTAAGAAATTAGAACAAGAATTAAATAAAACAGAGGAGGAATTAAAAAATAGTGATAGTAGATCAACTACTTTCTTAACTGGAGAGATAAAAAAATCCTTTAATGCGTTAGAAAAGGAGATTACTAAAATTAGTAAAATTTTAAATGAAAAAAGTTATACAATACAAATTGATAAATTGAATGAATGGGAAAAAACATATAAAAGTTATATTTCGAATTATTACAAAACATAGAAAGTGAACTTCCTTAAAATTGAATAAACAAGTTTGTTGTCATGACAACCGTTAAACAGCAAGTCGTTAATGAATTACATAAACCTGCTAGAAAAAACTACAAACGCAGAAGGGTGGTAGTGAAAGGGTTAAATGATCTTTTTCAAGCTGATTTGGTTGAAATGTTACCCTATGCCAAATTTAATAAGGGATTTAAATATATCTTGATTACCATAAATGTATTTTCTAAGTATGTTTGGGCCGAACCGTTAAAATCTAAATCTGGAAAAGACGTAACAGCGGCAATGAAAAAAATATTAATCAGTGCAAAAACTCCACCAAAAAACTTGCAAACGGATAGAGGAAGAGAGTTTTTCAATGTAAATTTTCAAAATTTGATGCAACAATTTCGAATTAACCATTATAGCACGTTTTCCAATTTGAAAGCGAGTATAGTAGAAAGAGTGAACAGGACTTTAAAGAATAATATGTGGAAAATATTTAGCATTCAAGGAAATTACAAATGGTTTAATATATTAGCGGATATTGTAAAAGATTATAACAATACAAAACATTCTTCAATAGGAATGAAGCCAAAACAAGTAAATAAAACAAATGAAAATAGAATCTTGAAATCTGCATTTACTCATGCTAAAACGTTAGATATAAAATCTCCAAAGTTTAAAGTGGGTGATCACGTACGAATAAGCAAGCATCGAGAGGCATTTTCAAAAGGTTACACACCAAATTGGTCAAATGAGATATTCCACATTAAAGAAGTTAAGATGACAAACCCTTGGACATATTTAATTCAAGACGAAGATAATCAGGACATTCTGGGTGGTTTTTATGAGCAAGAATTACTAAAAGTAAAGCATACCGATGTGTATCTTATTGAGAAGATTTTGAGAAGGAAAGGAAACAAAGTTTATGTGAAATGGTTAGGACTTGATAAAAAATATAATACATGGATTGATAAAAAAAATATTGTTTAATTAAATTGAAATTAAATTTTAGTTAAATTTGTTTTATTTCTGTTCCTCACTTTATGCTTTAGCTGATACAAATTACAAAGTCTTAATGTGCTAATTAATTTCAAATAAAATTCACATTTACTAAACTAAAATTTTATTAAGTAAAACATCAAATACAATTTTTATTAAAACGTGTCAAATATATTTTATTTCTATGTTCCTCAGATAATATCGAATCTAGAATAAGTTTACAATCATTTATTCTTTTTTCAAAACGGAGTCTATCTAAGTACCACATCTGAAAGTTACTCCTACGGGCTTGTCTGTAAGCAAAGCTCCACTTCACTAACACATGCACCTTATTGTTCTCTTCCAGAAAAGATATTGTTTTCTTCGTAATATTTTCTTTTTGATCCATTTTCATTGTTTTCTTCGTAATATTTTCGTTTTGTTCCATTTTGCTTCAATTTGTTTTCCATTTGTTCAGGATATAAAGCAAGTAATTCCATCATAGTTGAAACATTTTCACTGTTAGGATTTTCTGTTGGACTTATTATATTATAAACATGCGTACACAAGTCGCCACAATCAGATGAAATATTATTTTGAAATATTTTGAAATATGTATTGAATTCTTGCCTTTTAAGTATAGATAATCTATAATCAATAATTTCCTTTAATCGCCACAAATTGTCCAAAGACTCTTGTCCTAAGTATATGAAGTGTGGGCCTTTTGTAATTTGTAGAACAGGGGTATCATTTATTTTCTGAACCTGCAGATGAATGTTGTTTATATTCACACTGGTTTGATCAACTTGAGGAAAGTAGAAATTGTTTACAATAATTCCTTGATGAACACAAATGTCTTTCCAATTTTCTTCGGTTAGTGCGATTGAAAATCCAGTTTTTCCACCAATTACAATTTTTGGAGAAAAATCATTTAAACTAATGCCAACAAGAACAAATTTTGACAAAGAATTATTTAAAAAATAAATTTTTGAATTAAGAAGCGTTTCCAAAGGTTTATGAACCACGGCGTTGTTCATAATGACTAAACGGGACTGAAACATATTGTGTTATTCTTGTACTTAAATATTCTCATCCCCACTTTCTTTAAAGTTTCGTTTAAAATGGATTAATGAAAAAATAGATTTCCAGTTTGAAATTTATAATAAAGATAAATAATTAAAATGGTAATGTATAAAAATAATGCAAAGTTTAATGTAACACTAATGATGGAAAAGTAATAATTTTTGAATCCGTCATAATAATTGGTACAGTTGGGGGTTAAAATTTGTAACTGATTATTTTTAAACTCTAACCTTTCTATCCAATTTGTATCAAAAATAGATCGATTTGGATAATGATACAAAATTTTAAAAAATTTACTTGCATTTTCATTTCCATTTATTCGTTCCATCCAACTAATTGTACTATTGTTAATTAATCCAATTTTCATAAATTTACAATATTTACTTAGAGTGACGTCTGTTTTATTAGAAAAACATATTTCACACTGTGTTACGCCAGGGGGATGATGAACATAAAAAACATTTTGGAAAATAAAATAAAGAAGAATAAATTGAGATCTACTGATAGTCATTAAAACAAATTAATAATAATATTCCAAATTTATTAACATTAAGCAGATACTTTCACCACGAAAGCAAAAGCAGTTGTAAAAAAATAACAATAAAATACTTAATTTAAATATATGTAAAAGTTCATAAATAAGGATATTAATAATACTATATAAAATGTGTAGCTTGAAGACTTATTTTGAATGGTTACAATTATTCGATTCCTATTTTTCCATAAACAGTTATTTAAATCACAATTCCTAGCAAATTTCTTATGCTCCACAATAGGATCATCATAACTTAACCAATCAAAAATTTCAATACCACAATAAAAACATTTACAAATATCATTGATTGAAGTATAGTAAAAGCCAGCTCCAGCTAACACTTCTGGTCTCAATTTTCCTTTCCATTTTTTAAAAGTGGAAAGTCGTTTTTCATATGTTTTAAAATAACTGTTATCAATTTCTTTGTCAAAAGTTTCTAAGCACATTTTGTGAAAGACTTATGAAGACTAACTTTGGTTTCAAAAACAACAAATTTAAATACCTTATAATATCTACATAAATATATCTAAATCTTCATGTTCTGCATTCCATTGATACAAAGCAATATCTTGGTGTCCCCAAGCTAATGTATTAAAACTATAGGGAATTTTATACCGCTTATCATCTTCGGAACTCAAAGCCAATTTATTAATTAACTCTGTAAAAATTGTATGTTGTCTAGATCGAAAAACATACATTGAACAAAAGGTTTTAGAATGATTTTCAACAACATCTTTATAATGAATAAAATCCAACTGCTTTTTAATTGCACTTTTTTTAACACCTTTTGCTTTTTTTGTTAAACTGTTTTCCGTTTTAATACAATATGCTTTTGCTCCAGTACCAAAGAAAGTAGTAATGGGTTCACCAGCATATTCATCTTTGAATTTTCCTATAACTGACTTTGTAATAGGCATTTCATGAATATTATTAAATTCATAATTAGATGTGTCAAATTTGTGAATATTTTTTATCATGTCAGAATAAATATTTGGAGTTGTGACTTCTAAAATGAACGAATCGGTATCGGTGTATAAAAGTGAAATATTTTCCTGATAAAGAGGTTTTAAAAAATTATAAAAGAAATCATACATGACAGTTTTAGATATATCTAATATTGAGAAGCCTACATATATTGGTTTATTGTAAGTAACTTGAATCTTTTGCATTTGAATAGCTACCAAGTTTTCAGAAAATATTGTTAAGTCCTTGAAATATGGTTTTGCAATTAAATTCTCAGCACCATCTTTTCTTCTATTTTTTTCCCACTCTGTAACAAGTCTTACGTCAATTCTCCTATCAACATTTTCCATAGTCTTGCCATAAATACTATTATTTGCCAACTTGTAAGTATTACGATCAAATTCATTCTTTGAATCATTTCTTAATCTTGAATTCAAGTCTATATATTTTTTCAACCAATCAGATTGAGAAAACTGTAAAACTCTATGAACTTTAGTTAACTTGAGTCCATGTTCCAAACATTGTTTTAATAATTGATAGTGAATAACATATTTTGATTTATCATTTAAATTGGGTATTAATTTTATGCATTTAGAATTTGGCGGTTTAAAGTTTTCTGGACAAAACGGAAAATCGTTATGATAGGAATGTAGACTTGTAGGATATTCTAAATCAACTTCTAAAACATATCCCTTATTAGATTTTTTAGAAATATTCATAATATTTAAATCATTGATTTCTTTATCTGTTAACCAAACAAAATCTCCCGTTGGAATGTGCTGTGACATTGCATAACCATACAAATTTGTTGCATCATAATAAATTATGTATTTAGTTGGCTTTAAAGGATCAAAATTTAAAAGAAATGGATTATTAGCTTCAGATTTTCTACAAATGCAAGAGCTCACACCACCGCGAACGCTTTTTTTGAAAAAGTGTATCATATCTGGATCAGTTAACAATTCTAACTCTATTCCAGTATAACGCAAACACGCCTCCCAAGATAAACCTGGAAAAGTGTAAAAATGAGCTGGATCGAGCTTATATGTGGATAAACAAGTGCTTCTAAAATTTTCAAAAATATCTGCCAAAAGTAAAGTATCAGAGAGTAAGTAAACGTCGGAGTATTGACCAAGAGATTCACATTTAAACAAT
This sequence comes from Kuschelorhynchus macadamiae, assembly GCA_030620095.1. Taxonomy (NCBI): domain Eukaryota; kingdom Metazoa; phylum Arthropoda; class Insecta; order Coleoptera; family Curculionidae; genus Kuschelorhynchus; species Kuschelorhynchus macadamiae. The sequence goes on along the minus strand of JAUTXW010003830.1, from coordinate 620,876 downwards.
TGCCAAACCTTTACAGCTCTTTGGTATTCTGCATCACTGATGTGCTCATCCGTTAAAGTATTATAAAATTGGTCTTTTTGAGGTAAAGTTGTTTCTTCTAATTTTAAATAATCATCAATATAATTGTAAGGAAATACACCTTTTTGCCGAATAAGTTTAAATCTTTCTTCATCATTGAAAATTTTTTTTATTTCCTTACATTGTTCATCTTTTAAGCTTTCAGAGAGTTTTGATAAAGAATGGGATAGAAATTGAAAAGAATCAATAAACCTTAATGATATATTTTTTTTCTTAGCCTTTTGTGTCTTTTTATCAAAATAGTTATCCACATGAATAAGCTTTTCAAATGAAATATATTTTTCCTTGTTTTGTGCGATAACTGTTAGTTGTTCTTTGTTTAAGCATAATTTTTTAAGAAATAGATGAGAATCATAATTACGCAAATTATGCAATATAACTGGAATAAAGTTAGGTATTCTGTAATTTATGTTGCAGAGTGAATGAGCTGGACCTCTATAAAGACCGGTTATATGACAATGATCTGCAACCCTGTCATTTAAAAGAGGTTTATTACAAATATGACAAACTGTTTCATAGTTATGATAAATTTTGTCCAGTTCGTTTAAAGGAATCATCTTTTTAGGAGTCTTTAAATATTTATTGTATATGTTATACACATCTCTTTCTAAAGAATTTATAAATAATGTATCACAATTTTGACCTCTATATTTTTCAAATTTAGAATAATTATCGTCGAATGAACATTTAATGTAATAGGCAAATGAATGTGGAATATGTTCATATTGTTTTAAGGTGTATGAAGTATTAGGATTTTTATCAACATTGTCATTATTTAAAGGCTTTAAAATGCATTCAAAATCTGCATACACCACGAAAGGAACTTTCATTTGTTTATGATAATTTACAAATTTCAAAATATTATCATATGAATAGTTTCCAAACTTATCTTTTATTAATTCTTTAGAAGGTAGGTTAATTCGTAAATGATCACAATCATAGCTATTGTGTTGTAATAAATTTTCTTCTGTAGGGAAATATTGTAAACAACCATCGCAAATATATTTTTTTCCGTGATGTTTAGAAATTTGTGCAGAAACTAGTTTTGATAAATCTTTAATATAGCAATAATGAAAAGTTTTTTCATCATCATCACTTATTAACAATAAATTGACATGTTGATTTTTTTTATTCGATGAATAATAAAGTGGACCAATTACTTCATACCCCTTTTTAGGATTTATAATTTCTAATCCATATACATTAATAGAAATGTTATTTTTTTCTTCAAAAATCTTAATGTTCTTTAGCAACATTGGAAATTCTATACCTGACATATCCAAAACAGAAGAGTAGTGTGGGTAGGATGAAGTTTCAAAATCTAATCCGCTTGGTTGGTGAAGAGCAGACACAACTGCCCAGGCGAAGCAAAAGTTGTCATCATTCCTAATGTTGATCACAGCTTGACGTCTCTTGATCTCTTGAGGAAGTTCGATAAAAGATGAGGCTCTCAGCGGATTGTGCTTGTTAACATTAATTTCCAAATGAAGTAAATTCATCAAAGCCCATCCTGCAACGTAAAAATTAAAAAATTACTTTTTTTGTTGCTGTTGTAAAATCGAAAATAAATTCTTTACCTGAATCTCTTTCTGCAAATTCGTCAGCTTTCTGGTCAATAATGGTGCAGATTTGCTCTAACAGTTCTTTTTTCTGATATCCCTGGCAAATGACTTGGAACGGCGCATTAAAAGATTTGACATCATAGCTGTCGCTGCTGGGGTTAAAATAGAAACCGAACAGTTCCATATTTAGCTTGATACATTTATGTTTCTGCAGTTCTTGATCTATTAGATGTGCAATTTTGTATTCCAAATGTTGAAAATACTCTTTCACATTTATGAAGTTTTGGTGTGAGGAAATCCTATAAGATATTATTCGTTCCCTGAATGCTGACTTGATAATTTCAACACCTTCCTCCAAGCCTATTTTGGAATTGTTCTTGTGCACACTAGATCGAAGATGTCCACCCCATAGACTTTGGTTTATATTTTTCTTGCATTCTTTACAATATTTTACAATATTTGTAGAATCTATAAATTAAGAAAAAAATATTTTACAAAATATAACATGAAAAATAAAATGTTCTTACCTTTAACAAGCTTTGGTTTTTTCAACCAACTGTTGAGTTTTGTGGAATTTCCGTTAACATGTTTTTTATTATGTCGCAATAAATTATCCTTTCTAGTGAAGACTTTATTACATGTTACACACTTATGCATTTCTGAAGTTTTCTGGATAATAATAATAATAAAATTAATATTGTGCATTTCTATTTAGTTATAGTCAAATTTTGAAAAAAGCAATTGCATTTTTGAAGTTCTTTGTATAATAATAAAATTAATATTGTGCATTTTTATTTAGTTATAGTCAAATTTTGAAAAAAGCAATAGAAATTAATTGACTTTATGAATCCATTTCTTCAAATGAGTCAACTAATTTGTCAAAGGCCTGTTTAACATAATTCACCGTACTTTCGTCTCCCTTTTTAATTGTGATCAAATTAGTTAAATTTTGAATAGCGAAACCCAGACACTTAAGGTTTGCTATTTGTTTTTTATTATTTTTATTAATTTTAAAATTTTTTTTAATGATAAATGATGGTTTCGAAATTGAATTTTGTTCAACTGGTGAATTATTAGGAGAAATATCCGAAGTTAAATTTGCATCAATTTGTTTTTCTTGCGGATCAGAATTTACAATAGCAAATGGTGAATTAATAGAAGATATAGCCGAACTTAAATTTTGATCAATTTGTTTTTCTTGCGAATCAGAAGTTACAATATCATATGGTGAATTAGTAGGACAAATAGCCAAACTTAAATTTTGATCAATTTGTTCTTCTTCCGAATCAGAATTTTCACTAAACAAAAAGGGAGAGCAAATTGGTCTCGGAGAATTAATTGGCGATTTTAATGTTAAATAATTTGTATTAGATTTTTGAAAACAAACAATATCCTCATCGCTAGAATTTTGAGTTTCGTCAATGTCATTCAGTTCTTCAAGAGTTTGTTTAGTTTTTGTTGTAATTAAGTCCGATTTGTTGTCAATAATGTCATTAAGATCGTCAAGAGTTTCTTGTTGACTAGCTGTAAATAAATATTTTTCGTTGTTCTGTTTGTTGGCATTATTTTGAACTTGGCTATTATAAATAATTTCATTCAAGTCCTGAATAGTTTGTTGTTGACTAGTTGTAAATACGTCTGTTTCATTGTTTTGTTGGTTTGCAAAATTCTGCATTTGAGTACATGTGTATAAGTCAAAGTCATTGTCAATAATTTTGCTACTCGATGCCAAAAAATTGTCCATTATGAAAAAAAATCGTAATAACAAATAAAATGCCACAAATGTACATAAAAATGTCACCAATATATATAAGAATTAAATCTTGCCAAATAAAAATGTTAGAAATAAAAATAAAAATTGAAAAATTACCAAATAAACACAATGTAAACACCAGAAAACTCGCGAGCTCTGCACAGTGTGAATGCAGAAATCAATTGCATTCGTCTCTTCGCTGAGGCGATTTTATATGCAAAAGTTAATCACATGTGTCCTACTTAAAGTTGAACGACAATCTCTAAAAACCACTTTCCCAAGCCGATCAACTACCTTACCCCCCTCCCCCCTCCCCCCCCCCCCTTCCCCCCGGACCCCTTAATTTCCGAAACTCAAATCCCGGCTCCCCAATTTCGGGCTACCCTCTTCAGGTTAAGTTAAGTTAGGTTAGGTTATGTTAGGTTAGGTTAGGTTAGGTTAGGTTAGGTTAGGTTAGGTTAGGTTAGGTTAGATTAAAAAAGAAGAAAAGAAAAAAGGAGAAGGAAAGAAAAAGAAGAAGGAAGGAAAAAGGAGAAGGAAGGAAAAAGGAGAAGGAAGGAAAACGGAGAAACATATAAAAAAGAGAAAGAAGGAAGGGAGAGAAAGAAGATAAGGTGAGGGTGAGGGGGGTTTAAGGGGGGCGAAGCCCCCCTTGCCCCCCCCCCCCCGCCCGAGGCAACTGACAGGGAAAGGGACAGTGAATAAAAAAAAAAAACAAAAAAAAAACTTATGTATTGCAGGTAGTAAAAGTGGTGGTTGATGGGATATATACTTAAGAACATCCACTCGACGATCATACAGTAACATTCGCTGTAATATCAGTTGTCGCTATTATTTTAACGTATAACCAAATTTTTTATCAAATAAATCGATCTAAATCCAAAGTTCCTAACAATGGCAGAAAATATGAATGGAAACGCTGTCCAAATTGAAGAAAATAATATGGAGATCGCCGCTCAAATTGAAGAAAGAGAAGAGATTTTTAATAACTTGGAAGGCGATTCCATCACTTATAAACATTCATTTTTGGACAAGTCATCTAGGCTTGTTAGAAGATCATTCTTATGTAACATCGATATTAATTATCTTGAAGAGGAGGAAGAGGAAGAGATGGAGGAAGATGATCAGGAAATTGACGAAGGAGTGGATATGGATGGACAATTACTAAATTTAGGAACCGAGGGTGACGTAAAAGTAAGCAAGTTTAGGGCTAGTGAATTATTTAATAATTTTGAAGAAAAAGATGTATGTGTTATACAAAGCTACTCTAAAATTGAAAGTCGAAGACTAGGAACATTTGCTATTTGCCTTCCTTGTAGTGCAATTCACATGAGATATTTACGGAGAGGGGAATCCGATCACGTGAGCTGCCACTACAAAAGAGCCTATGTTGTTAGTGCTTCTGATTTACATTGTGCTATTTGTAGGATACATCTTTTTATACTAATTCCTGAACATGCTTGCTTTTACTGCAACAAAAATGAAAAAAAAGAAATAGAAAATTATATTGTTAAATATTAATATTAAACATAGTTTGTAAATGTGATGGGTAGATTAGTTTAACAATATTAATTTTAAATATAGGTTAGGTTAGGTTAGGTTAGGTTTAATATTAAACATAGTTTGTAAATTTGATGGGTAGATTAGTTTAACAATATTAATTTTAAATATAGGTTATAAACGTAATGGATAGATAATGTCAAAAATATTAATTTTAAACTTAAATTGTAAAGATAATAAGAATACGTCAAGAATATTAATTTAAAAATGTCAAATGTTACTATAAGCGGTTATATATTTTCAGTGCTATATGCAAAATACTTCTTTTTATTCTGACACTGTATTTGTAAATGAAATAGTTAATCATATGTAAAAAAAGTGTCGATTATGTCTACTGCCACTAGAAGCACTCATATATTAGCATAACATTTTGTTAACGCTTGTTTCTGTATTCAATTGAGTTTTCTCTTACTTGATGCAAATTATATTAATATTATTAGTATAATTAAAAAGTAGTAGATTAGGCTATGCCGGTCCGACAATCAAAACCGTCATTTTTACATGTAAATTCCCATAAGAAAATTTAAGATTCGATCTGCAAAAGTGGTGCCATTTTAGGGCGTGGCACTTTTTGTGTCAACCCATAACAATTGTTTTGTTATGTAATGTGAAAATTAGTATGTATTAAAAAACTTGTTAGATCATTGTTGTCGTTTCAATATAGGAAAAGGAAAAAATGTGTGTCAATTATTATATATATATTTACATTTACTTTTTTTACAAAATTATTTGTTACCAGAGTTTTCACAAACACAAATTATAAAAAAAATATTATCCTCTTTTTAAAATTACAACAAAATGATGTCTAATTACATCTTTGAAGATTTGTACCAAATAGTAATATCTAGTGCGACATACAGGACAATTGTTTACCATTATAGAACAACAATTTTCATCATTCCATCTTAAAATACATTTTAAACAAAAAATGTGGGAACATGTATTTGGTCTACATGAATCATAATATTCGATTATTTCAAAACAAATAGCACAAAACACTTTTTTCTCTTCACTCTCAGTTTTGTTCAAATTTTTTAAAACAATCCCATTATTTTCTTCTCGAACTAATGGTATATTTTCTTCTTGAACTCCTGGTATAATTTCTTCGAGGCTCTGAAGCGGAATGGATCGATTTCTTTCTCCAACTGATTCACTCATTTTATTTTAATATTATTATTAATAGATTTATTCAACAGATTTTTTTCTTTTAACAGTCACTCGTACCTTAACATACTAAAATGATCATGATGCACCTATTTATAAGACTTAAGAATGCAAAATCAAATGTGGGAGAACAAAGAGAAAAAATTAAAAATATGATGCGAATGAGAATAAAAGGGGAGGAAGTTAAGAATGAGGGACATGAGAGAGAGGAAGAGGAGGAGGAGGAGGCGCTCCCATATTATAACTACTAATAAAAATAAAAGTTATTGTAATAATGAAAAAAAAAAATGGAAAGAAGACAGTATAGTTTGCGTAAAATAATTATTTCTTGAAATTATTTGTCAACATGTTCACCTTTGAAATAAAAAAAATACATAAAAATTCAGCAAAGATAATGTATTTTATCTTTCTTTTTTGTGTGCATACCGCAAACCTCTTCTTTGGTATTAATAAATTATTCATAATTTATTTTTATACTGACCTTAGAAATATCCTCTACAGTCCAGGTTACTCGTTTTTTGGGATATTTTAGTTTATTTACTTGGGAGTGTGAGAAAAAGTTTTTAAATATACCATTTTCATTTTTTAGTTCTGAATTTTCTTTTCTTAATTTTCTAATGATGTCATCCCTTTCATCAATGTCAGTGTTAGTACTAAAATAATTATAAATTATGAGTATATAGCACAGGCAGATAAGAGTCAATAGTATACATAAAATAACATCTTAAATAGCAAACACGAGGCAAAACAAAACATCATATTATAATGTGTAATACAGTCTAACTATTGCAAAAATAAACACATACCCAATATCTTTTTTGGGCTGGATATCGGTTTCATCGACAATAACTATGTTTCCAACACCATCGTTACTGTTATTGTTAGTCGTGCTACCCGCAAAACTATCTTCTTGATTACTACATTCACTACAACAAAACATTCTCTATGTATTAACACCTTCACCTATTAATATAAAATAATAAAATAAAATAACTACTAAAAAGTATCCCAAACCACAAAACACCAATAATAGGTTTAAGTTAGTTTAGCCCTGACTAATCTACATACATATCATACATTTGGTATTCATACATTTTGGTATTTCACTCACCTAGCTTCCAGAATACTATTCACTAATTTGGTACGGTTTCTTTTATTCGCACGATCCTCTCTATTTTTTTTAGTTGAGGTCTTCATAGGTTTCTTTGGTAAATTCAATGTGGGTATTGCGTCCGGTTTCAGAAGGCGACGATTTCTCGCTGAATATCCCAAAAGCTCGAATCTTAAGTTTCTTTCATAAGAATCAGAGTGAAAATGTCTTGAGCAAATTCGCGCGTTTTTCGTATTCACCTTGTCCTCCCGTTTGCAGGCATTTACCCATTCCCGGCAAAGATTTTCATCGTTGGGAAACCGAAAAAACATTATCTCTCTATTAAAGTCTTTAGACTCATAGTCTGTATGGCAATTAGCCACCGAACAACGCATTTTAAACAAATATTCGTCCAAAATAAAATAAAAACCCGACCACGAACACACGACACAATGCAAATCAAATGGCGGTTAGATTCTATTTACGAACCACATGACGTATACGATTCGACTTCATTGGCCTTGAACCTGCGCAATGTCATATCTTCTTTTTCTTTGTATCATGGACGCAACCCGTTTACTCGTTCTACGCAGTCTACGTTCGTTGGAGGGCAGCACATTAATAGAGTTGCCAACCCCAACATTTAGGCAGGAGTCTCCTGCTTTTTATGTATATCTCACGCCTCCCACCGAATGGCTCAAAACTCCCGCTTTTTAGGAAAATTAACTATTAGTTGTTACAATGAACGAAGAAAAATTATAATTTAATCAATTTCGTCCATGTAACAACCAAATAAATCTTGACCAAAACGTACACCTGGGGGTGACTTCACTCCAGAAGTTCACAAGTATCTCGGCTATGGCAAGTTTTGTTGGATCCAATAACAAGTCGACTGTCTGTACCTTTTTTTTGCTCTTCAATTTATTTTGGAGGACGTTACCCTTCTTACCGAGAGAACGGAACTAGCCCCCCGCTTTTGTTTTCTGCGAATTTGGCAGACATTAACTACGTTATCATGGAAACAAGGAATATAAACATAATAACACGCTTGTCATTATTTTGACAAAAATGTCAGAAAGTTTTTCAAATTTTAGGAATTAATTTGAGTTTGTTTTATATTTGTTTGTTTCTTTTTAGATGATCGATCAATATTACAACAGAGTATTCCAGATCGTTGCTGACAGCGTATTTGTATGTAGGTACGTTTACTACTGCAAAACTAAGTAGATGAATTCATTTAAGAAAGTTTATGACAAAATAAAAACTACAATCTGCTTGTAATATCTTAAAAATTTAGCTTCTTTTATAATTGAAAATAGATATTTCACTTACATTTTTAGTTTAGCTTTAGAGAAATTGAAACAAATACCACTTTCTTAATAAGATTTCTTTAGTAGCTCTCCGTAATAAAACCAAAAAGCGTACAAATTTATCATGAGCATAGCTCGGAAAAATCACTAACAAACCTGCACTAATATTATATAATAATCAAATGACAGAAACCTGAGAAAGTCAAGCAAGTTTTCCGTTTTCTCGAATATTAAGGCTAACATGTCAAACAAACTGTTCTAGCTGTATGTATGTATTTGTATATTCCAAGGTTGCTGTATGTCCGTTCCAATGTTGCATACAAATTTTACAACATATATTTACTTATTGACCTGCTAAGTCTTAAAAAACATACGTACTACCTACATACATACTACAAACATCAATTTGGAACAACTTGAATTATTTTTTTAAAAAATCCCGAAGACAACAAACGCTCTATATTATAAACAAACTGACCAGTGCTTTATCTATAAGGTTAAATGTCCGTTACCCATCTAAAAGAGGAGCTATTAGCGATCTGTTGATATTAAACATAAAAAAAATTAAATTTGCTTTATTTACATAATGAAAATTGTCCTTAGCCCCGATTTTTGAGATAACATTTGGAAACGCTATCTTAATTAAAGGTTGTCGCTCACTTGCCAGCCATATCATGGGGCGTCCTTCCCATCAAAATTCAAATGAAATCAAAACAATGCAAATGAACTGGCAAACGCTCACTAGCCCGACACGGCATGGTCCAGTGCAAAAGTTGACGAAATAGATAGCTGGTCTCCGATCCTCACCGGCAAAGAGAATGTGCCGAAGAGTGGAGAAATGAGCGGGTCGCTGGCCGGGACCTGTCAGTATCATTTTTAATATACCTGTGGTGTTTTTTGCAATATTTTGGTGGCTGTGGTTCAGAAAACACAGCTTTAAAATAGATGAGAAACATTAGTATGATGGATTTAAAAATATAAAAACATTTATAAAGCAAGTGATATGAACTACCATAATCAACTACGCTTACATATGGAAAGAAATTGCCGGAGGGATGAACACAAGCCCTCAGATATTTATATTTACAAGTCAGTGGCGTAGCAAGCTCTTAGGGGCGGAGAGATAAGTGTTTGATGACAGTACCGAGACGATATAATTTAGAATCGACAAACCTTTCTGCAGTTGTAATAGATGGTGCACCATCCATGGTAGAAAAAAATGAACGGCTCGTGGGTTTGATGAAAAAACCGCAGAAAGATCTCGCTTTGATGCATTACCATTGTATCGTTCATCAACAAAATATTTGTGCAAAATCGACAAATATTGATGAGGTGAAGAAAGTGGTCGTAGAAACTGTAAACTTCGTTAAATCACGCGGCCTCAACAACAGAGAATTCCAAATTTTTTTACTCGAAATGAATGCCGAGTATGGTGATGTGACATATGTTTCTGATGTTCGTTGGATGGCCAACTCAAGAAGGGAATCGCCTCGTTCATGGAAGGGAAATTAGTTCCTCAATTTAGTGACCCCGACTAGCTGCGCGACTTGTACACCAATTACAAGGAAAAGAAAATCTCATCAACAACCTACTTGACACTGTGAAGTCATTTGAGTTTAAACTGGATTTATGGAAAAATCAGTTGTTGAAAAAAGAGTTTACACACTTTCCTAAACTGAAGAGTTGCGAATGTACAAATGTGGATAAATATATCGCAGCACTAGATGTACTCAAAAAAGAGTTTCAATCAAAGTTTTTTAACTTCAGAGATAATGAAAATTACATCAATCTCTTTGCCCGATCATTCGGTGTATCCGTTAAAGACATGCCAGTGCCAGAAATTTGTCAGATAGAGCTTATCGATTTGCAGTGTAATTCGGAACTGAAAGACAAGTTCGACATGGGTTTTCTTGCTTTTTTTTGAAATATGGAGGGGGAATTATAATACTAAATTATTTTTTTGCGAATAGTAAAAATAAATATGAAAGGAAACAAGCAACGACAAAAAAAAACGTCATCACGCCTGACTGAGGAAATTGTTTTGCATTATTTGGATATTTATTAATAATGCTATTCTGTCACAGTAATCGCTAAAAGGCAAGAGGAGCCAGAAAGCCTCTTTCGCTACGCCACTGTTACAAGTTATTTATTGAACTTAATCAGACATTTGTTTAAGTTCCCATTCAATTTAATTTAAAAAAATAACCATTGTTTTGTAAAATACTGTGGCTTGTTCAAATGAAAAATATAGCATTGCTGGAAATTATATTTTTACTAGCCGGAACGCCAAGTTTGGATTTATAATTTACCATTCTAGTATACTAAGTAGCATCGTGAACTCAATTGATAAGTTACGAACCAGAAAAAATCAATTTAATTCTTTCATGAACTAGAACGCCGTTCCGACGCGTTCCGTTCCATTTCCAGCTCTGAAAGAGAGATACAATAAAGCAAACAACAAATACCTGAACCCTTAGTTTAAATTAGGACATTATACAGGTATAACATATTAGATATATTGCATTATAAACTAATAAAAGTTTCATATTTTGTAGTAAATTTAGTTTATTATTCAAGTTTTAATTCAGGAAAACTATGTTTTTATGAGAAAAATTTAGAACTCAAGAACAATGAATCTTTTTTGTGTTTTCTTCTTCTGCTAATAATTAAGCCACTGCTATAACTTCTGTATCATCTACTAAAAGTTTGTTTCACGAGGGTTTATACTTACGTCATCGATGAAGTCTTAACTTGGAAAAAGGATATGTCGTTGCTAATTCATATAAATTCAATAGCGTTCAATTTTCGTATTAAAGTCGAAGGCAATCAAGTTGAGACGCGCAAGTCAATGTTAATAAATTATCCCAGAGAGAGATAGCTACTTCGCATTCTCATTCTGTCTCCACGGAAAGTGAAAGCAGACATTCAATGAATTCAATAAAACAAACCGTAAAATATAATAGTCTGTTTTTTAAATCCCTGACATGCACCAAAATTGGAGTTTAAGGGGTTGGCAATGTCATCTGACCTACTTGCAAATTGAAATGGAAAAGATACACCGCGTGAAAATTCATCGATCGAAATATATCTTAGTGGAATATTATCCCCCCGTGTCAAATCATTCAACCAAATTCTGCCATGATATCGGTAAAACATTTAATTCCAGCATTATAATTATATCACGATAGATAATTTCAGTTTGTGAGTATGTTCTTAATATCAATAAAACCAATATTTCAACACGATGTCAGGGATTTAAAAAAAACAGACTTTAGGTACATATAACACAGCTTACATACAAAATTGTAAATATCTATAGCTCACCGCTTATTTTACTATTACTTTTTATTGTCTATAAATAAGCACACATTTTGGACGTCAGTATTGTCAAGTTAAACTATTTCAATAAACGACAGTTTGACTTAACTGAGCAAGACGGAGATAAAAATAAGCTCATAATCATGCGCCCCATTGTTCTTTGCCTGCAATTAATGTTAAAGAAAAATTTTACTTAGTCTACCACCCCCCCATGGAAGCTACAAGTTGCAATCTCACAACAAATGTGATAAATGGACGATCACAAATTGTGGTAGGTTTATTACCCAGAAACAAATGGCTATGTTATTTAATCATGCCTATTCGAGGGTTTCAACTATATCCATATGCTAGAAATCATTTGAAGCAACTGGTTTGTATCCGTACAATCCAGATATTTTCACGGAGGAAGATTTTAGTCCTGCTGGAGTTTCCGAAATCCCCAAAGAACACTAGAAAACCAGGAACCCGCATTAGAAAATCCCGTCAGTTGCAGGAACGAGCGGACTCCAAAACTAAACACAAACATTAGATTTTTCCTCAGACGAAGAAGGTACCTTCCCGAGGTGCCTTTGGTCGTTGGGATAATAAAATAACGACTCAGTTCGTAGACTTGAGATCGATTGCGAACAGCAACAAGGCCTCTTACTCAACACATACACTACACGACACAACTGCGTAGAAGGTAACGGGAAACCACTACGTAGAACGCATTCCCTAGTATAATGATCTAGTGTAGTGCATTCAAGAAACCATATACATCTTGATATAAGATAGGTTTCAAGGCACTTACTGAAGATTTGAAATATTGATTTCAACGCCTTATAAAGCCTGGATAAAATTGTTTTCAAAAAAACGATTAAAAATTAAGTGCATACTCTCTCTTAAACCTGACATGTCTTTTGATAAAACAATTTTTTTGATATAAATTAATTAAATAACCCACATTTTAAGTTATTATTATTATTGAAACTCTAAACAATCACCTGATGAACGGTAGCCATTTTGGGTTTTAGAAACAACCAAGATTTATGACGCACTCATTTGCTGCACTCTATTTTTGACCTTTTTTATTTGTTGAAAAAGGTAAGGCAATTCATGACGTGAGTACAAACTCTCGTGAATCGAATTTTACTCCTAAAAGTGATCCTATCATCGCTAGATGCAATTTTATAATATAAAATTGACTATATTGTATATAATTTGGAATTAGGGACTAAATCAAAAAATTAAGAGAAAAAAAAAGGAATTTCTGACAAACCAAAAATCGAGAAACTAATCCAGTAAACAACTCACTCACCTTTGAAGGATATTTCCCTAATCGTTTATCCTTCTTTGGAAGATTATCAGATGCTTTTTCGGCCACACACATATTGATGAACGCGACGACAGTCGTAGCCCTGTAAAAGATAAGATTATTGTTTACATTATGTATCCCATAGCAAGTGTCGTATAAATCTTTGTCCGTACACCCACTTAATCTATAAGAAATACAATATGTTTTATTTTTGAACTGAAAAACCAATTAAATCTTACATGTATGTATTGTATTTTAAGATATGGTTTAATATTCTTATTTAAGAAGTCGTTATAAAAACACTCAGATATTTAAGCACATAATTTGTTATTACCCCACATTAGTTCATGTATTAAAAAGTTCTTTAGGTGCAAAATAAAATTACACGAGATTATTTTTCCATCTTTCAAATATTCAGTTTTTCGCCTTTGGTCTAAATTGATTTGAAATTGATGTAGCATATTGCAATATATTTTTCAATTTGTATTAGTTTACACCTTTTATTAACCCACGGCCAAATTAAAAACGGGATTAATTCAGGGGAGATTTCATTTGTGTGCACCTAATTCTATTTCGATTAAAACAAAAAACTTGTACTATCCTCGATATTAATAGCTGAATAATATTTTTTTACGATGTTAATGGAGAATGAAAATCTGTTTGCCTTTTTGAAAGTAAATCCTTATGGATTTGATGCCAAGACAGAGTCTTTTCAAATGTTTTAATTTTTTTATATATTTAGTTAAAATAATGATTTTGTTCTATTGCAGGTCTTGCTTTCTACTGTACTAAATTCAGAATCATGTAAATAGCTTATCCAAGAGATCAAGGAAGCCTACATAAAGCATTGAAAAAGCTCAAGATAATGAGCGAAACGTGGACTTGATATGAAAAATTGTATTTTACTATTAACCTAGGCCTAAGAAAATAAGGTTCCCACATATAAATGTATGGTTGTCGCATCCGGAGACCTTCGAGCCCCAGGACAGGGGCGATGTCCTGTACACTGCTATAGACACTACAAAACTTTTCTCGAATATTATTAATGAATGATACATTTACATTATTTCTCGATGTAAGACTCCTCGTTTCATATTTTGAAATATAATAAAATAAGTAAAATAAAAAAATGGAAAAAAAACTCTGGTGACCAATATGTATATTTAGTATCCAGGCAGACTTGAATATGTTGACAATTTTAATGTGTTTGTGAATCATCCAAGTATTTTAACCTCTTTTTGTATATATATATATATATATATATATATATATATATATATATATATATATATATATTCTCGACCGCGTTAATAGTAAATTACGTCAGTAGTTTCAGGTAAGCGGTCTGTGATTATTCAAACTCTATTTATTTTAGATCTCGATATTTCGTCAAATTTTTATTGACTTCATCAGGAGACAAAATGTTAGAGTTAGTCGAACATATAAAACAAGGACAATAAAAGCAACATTATGCACATTCAGGAAAAAACTAATTTTTTTTTTGTTTTGGTTAGTACAGGATAGGATATACATATATATATATATATATATATTAATTATTATATATATATATATATATATATATATATATACATATATATATATAATAATTAAATGTACCTATTAACAATTACGTAATTGTGCGATGCAATCTCCTGAAACCAAAAAGTAAGTAAAACTCATAGTGATTAAGTCTCTTTTATTATAATCTTTAAATATTATTACAATAACATCTATATTTTATTTATCTTTTTAGTTTTGTTACTACTCCATTGAGAAAGGCTGAAATTCGGCCGAAACGTCTGGAAATTTCAATAATAACAGATTTTTCAAGGAAATGAAATAGTTTTCATTACCTTGTACCACTCGAACCATATCCCAAGAACACAAAAAAATATTCTAAAAAATGTATATTAGAGGTTCAAGAATCCTGCCAATCACAATTTTTCATATCAAGTCAAGGATTCGCTCATTCAGCTTTTTCAAGACTTTATTTAGGCTTACTTGATCTCTTTAAACTCAATGTGTGATGCATTAACATTCAAAAACATCGATGATACATTGGTATGCTAGATGTAAAAAAATCCTTCTATTTGTATCGCTAACTGTTGGTAATGTTTAGACATTTTTTGGACTTTGTTAACTGGCTCCCATCCGTGAGTACTTCTACACAATTTTCGTTTGTAAATAGCTCTAATTTCAGATCTAATATACATACATAGATAAACATATGTATATTCTTCTGCCATAGTTAAATAAAAATAATTTACTTGTCTTAACTTGTTTTTAATTTGTTATTATTTTACTATCTTCATGATTATCTACTTTTTAATCATTTTGTTCTTATATCATAAAATAAATTTATAATTTTTTTTGACAAAACAAGGTTTCATTCTAAAAAATGGAATTTGTATAGGATTTGCGCCAAAATTTCAGTGCACCAGGTTTTTCTGGTAAAATTCGAAGTCACCTAAATAATTAGTTTAAACATTTCTTTTTTAGGTTGTCAGTTGGTTTTGCTGTGTATGTTTTCGATTATTTAAACATTTTATTAAACCGCCAGTTTTTTCTGTCAAGTTATTTTTTTGTCAAAGTGTTACCAGTTCGTCCCCATATGAATAAAAAGATGTTTTATTTAATTTTTAAATATTGAAGAAATATAAAATTTTATGGAGGAATCTATGGTGGGTGCTATTTAACTGCCAAGTAGGATTTCAATTTTGAAATTGATTGATTATAATTTTTGTATCGAACAGAAAGCTATTGCCATCTAGCTCTTAGTGAAAATTTAATAATTAAATAATATGCAAAGAATGTTAAGTGAAAGACCTGTTTTTTTTAACTAATTTTCTTTCGAGGTGGAGACCCAGATATATATATATATATATATATATATATATATATATATATATATATATATATATATATATATATATATATATATATATATATATATATATACGTA
Organism: Kuschelorhynchus macadamiae; assembly: GCA_030620095.1. NCBI lineage: Eukaryota > Metazoa > Arthropoda > Insecta > Coleoptera > Curculionidae > Kuschelorhynchus > Kuschelorhynchus macadamiae. Next base: position 604,782 of record JAUTXW010003830.1, on the reverse strand, counting down.
CCCTGTAAATGTAAAACGTATGAATTAGCAATGTTATTTCGGACGGGCAAAATATATATCATTAAGCATCAATCGTCAAGTTAATTAAGGATATTATTACGTTTTGTAAACAAAATAGTAAAAAAGCTGTCGAAATTTTATAAACTGTGTCACGTACAAAATAAATCAATTATCATAAGCAATTAGGTATAATTAGTTTTATTCTTTATTAATATTAGTAAGGGCGTATCAGATATTGACTAACTGTAAAAATGATTGATCGGTGGAACCATTAAAAGTTTTGAAATAATTAATCTGCATTTCTTGACTGACACCTTCATGGGCGTTCGTAAAACTGTTAAATTTGGTTAGTGAAGTAGATTTTGAAACATATGTTGCTGCTTGGAATGTCACCAATCACGAAAATAATAAATCTGGTTGGTTATCTAGTTCGTTTTCGTGTACAATATTTGACAATAATTTCATAAATCTTGATCTAGTCTTAGATGTCATGTGATCTCATGTGAACATTTTTCTGAAAGTTTTCGAAGAAACTCCTCCAACCTCTGCCCCTTTTCAACCTAAATGTTCGTTTAGGTATATCGACGATACTTTTCTAATATGATCAAATGGAGAAAAACATTTAACTATGTTTTTTTTAGATCATCTACACCAACAACATGATGATATTCCCTTCCTTGATGTTTTAGTGCAAAAGAAAGAGAAGGGTAGCCTAGCTCATTCGGTTTACAAGAAACTGACCTATACGAATAGAAGGTATATAATATAATAATAAATAATATATATATATTAGATCTTTAAATTTTAGCTCTTACCATCATCCATCTCAGAAATGTTATCAATTCATTAGTCTCTTGGGCTCTCTCAATATGTAATGCGCATGTAGTTGCGAATGAAAGAGAGAAACTGACTGAACATTTAAAATCAAATGGATACTGCATTAAAATGACTGGGCTTTCGAAAAAATAGAAACACAAACTAAAAAACAGAAATACAAAAAACTAAAACCCCAAAATGTTGGCCAGAATGTCATCATAGAAGTTCCTACAGTAGGTCTTGGGTTCCTAAAAATATATTGGGAGCTATTCTGGATTCGTTACTGAAATCGCCTCGCAAAAATTTTTTCATTAAGCGAATCGATTTGAATGTTTTTCAAGGTTAGGAGAGAGGATTTCAAAAAATGTGTATATCGCTTTTGAGCACACATATACCAACAAGTGCCACTTAAATGGACCATGTGTTAATAAATAAAAACTTTTTTTAGTTGTTATTTTTCTTATATAACCCGCCTCACTAAAGTACGTTGTTCTATTATTATATTTTACGTTTTTGTTTCTTTATCACAATACCATAAATATTCAATCGTATTTAAAATGTAAAGAATGATTTTTGAATTTGCTCAATCAGTGGTCTTCTATGCAGTGTTTTCAGCTAGCACACAAGCGCATATGACGGTAGCATATGACCAAAAAATACGCAGTAAAAAATTGTTTACGTTAAATGGGTAGGGGTGTTTCTAAAAAGGGGGAATTGAATTGAGAACTAATGCAAAGTTATTCAAATTTAAAAATTTAATTAAACAAAAACAAATATTAGCTGCGATAATATACTAATCTATCCAATTTTCTACGGCATAAGCTTTTTGCATGTATGGCAAAATATTGGACTTTTTAAATTATTTAAAATTAAGAACATAAAATGTACTTTTTAACTTATTAATGATTTACTATTGTCATGACTACAAATTTGCAATATTTATTAGTATAAATGAGATAAACTACTGTAAATGAGTTTTAACTTATATAATTATATATTATAAATGTATAAACATTAGAAACAAGAAAAAACGACTACTACGACATATTAAATAAAACATATTCATATAAATAACAAGCTAGTTCGATCTTTGTCTGACATAGCGATATTTTCTTGTGATCATATTCTGTCTCGAATGATTACACGAGATTAAATTAACCGATTTAGTTCGGTTTTTGTCTAATGTGGAACTATTTTATGGTCGAATTATGTTCTATCTCTGTTAAATAATATTAGTCCTAATAATGCAGATTGTTTTAGATATTACAGGAGCGTATTCAGGGTGTCCGTTAAATTAAGGTATCTATAAAATTGTGTGGCTAAAAATACGGTAGATTCAAATCTATTTACCCTAGAACGGTAGACATAGGCAGAGAACCGTAAATCTACCGCAATTACGGTAGACCTGGTAACACTGCTTATATATATATATATATTTATATATATATATATATATATATATATATATATATATAGATTTATATATATATATATATATATATATATATATATATATACATATATATATATATATATATATATATATATATATATATATATATATATATATATATATGTATACCGTTCTAGTGTAAATAGATTTGAATCTACCGTATTTACATATATATATATATATATATATATATATATATATATATATATATATGTGTGTGTGTGTTTCCGTGTTTCATAATGTTGTTGGGGTTTTTAACAGCACGAAGATGTATTTTACTAATCTTTTAAAATTTTGAAAATTTCTATAATATAAAATAACACTGGCCGACAAAAAAAAATTTTGTTGTAACACAAATTAGAATAGCATTCTATTAAATTAATAGAATGGACCTATCCAAATACGAAAATGACCAATAGAAAGTTGTAACACGTAGGGTTTTCTTGTTAGAGTTGTAGAACCATATCGAATGTTACGATACTTAATATCTATAGAAAAAATGATTTCAGAAAATTCTTAACCCTGTTTATTGACTATGTTTACAGTTTTCGCCTATTAAACATACCATACATCTAAGAAAAAAGCAAACGAGAAAAATATTAAGTTAAAACACTAATTAAACTTTATTTTTTCCGTTTATGAGGTGTCCTATCTTCTCTCTTCAAAAGCCAAGAGTAGTCGCCCATCATGGCTGGCTCCCATCGTCCTTGGTAACGAATTTGCATCGTTCTGATATCTTGGTGAAACCTTTCACCCTGCTCGTCACTAACAGCTCCCAAATTTTTAGGAAAAAGCGACAGATGTGAATGGGGGAAGTGAATTTTTAATGACATTCTGGCACCAAGCGCTTTATACGCATCTAAGAGTTCATTAACTAATTGTGCATAATTTTCATCCATATTGTTGCTTAAAAATCCTCTTACTACATTAATAAATGAATTCCATGCTCTGAGTTCCTGCCTGGTAAGCTTTTCCGTAAAATTTACATCGTCCAGCAATTTTCTGATTTGTGGCCCAATAAAAATGCCTTCTTTTAATTTGGCATCACTTAACTGGGGAAAGACTTGTCTTAGGTATTTAAACCCATCACCATCTTTATTCAAAGTCTTCATAAAGTTTTCACTTCTTTGTTACATAATGCTGATTTATTGCACGACTGTCCCATAAACAAAGAAAACAGCAATATTTTGTTAAATCTCTCCTGAAGTCCCACCAAAATCAAAAAAACCAAAACTTTTAAGTTCCCAATTATCTGACATTTATACCTATTGTGGTTTATTTTATCCAAAATCGTGCGCATATTTTCATAATTTTCTTTCATTGCAACTGAATGGGCAACTGGTATAGAGGGTTTTAAATTTCCATTATGCAATAACACAGCTTTTAAGCTATATTTAGATAAGTCTATGAATAAGCGCCACTCACGGGGAGAATGTTCAATATCAAGTTCCTGCATTAAACTGTCTATATCAGCACACGCGCACAACGAATTTTCCATACTGTAGAATTCAGAAAACATAGCATTTCTTTTTCTGAAATTCGTAATTTTTTCTTTGGCCAATAGGTTCCATTCCTTATCACGGGAACCCAGAAGTTCCGACTGTTGCTTGGATAACCCCAAATCACGTACTAAATCATTTAATTCACTTTGAACAATCAAATGTGGCTCGCCGGAACTGGGACCTGTGGTAAAAGTGGGATCGGTGCACTGTTCTTCTGAGCTGCCTGATGATGCGTTATTTCCATTATCTCCCAAATCAATAGCTTGCCAATTTAAAGGCGCAATCGGCACTGGCAAATTTGCATTATGAGGAACAGGTCGTATGGCAGATTGCAAATTTGGATATTCTATATTGTGCTTTCTCTTTTTGGAATAACCTTCAATCTTTGTCAGGCAAAAATAACAATCGTCAGAATGATTGGTGGGTTCTCGCTATACCATCGGAGCTGCAAAAGGCATACTTTTTCTCTTTCCCTTGATCCACTGCACTAATGATACACTACAACTAACACAGCACACATGGGGAGCCCACCGCTTATCTTGATCCACAATTACCACACCAAAATATTTAAAGATTTTTTACAATTTCGGAAAATGGCCTGGCTTGTGATTTCACCAAAATTTCTCCACAAATATAACAAAATTTGCCAGGAGAAATTTTGCAACTTCGGTTCTGGCAAAATTTCATGTAGCTACATATTTATTTCATTAGGGACCTCCAAAATTTTAACCTAAGTTTAGTTTTTAAAATTTAAAACTTTGTATAAAATAGAACTAAAAAGTAAAAATATATAAAAATAGAACCGACCTCATACAGTACTAAAAAGTAAAAAATAATATTTTATTCCACATTGGAAATTTCATTTATGAAGTCAACCTCAACCAGTATTGGATACTCAACCGTCAAATAGTGCAGTTTTATCTTTTATAGGATACCACAGATAAAACTGCAAGAATTTTGAGGAGGTCTAACACTTGCAAAATTTTTAGCGCGCACAAAAATGTTGGGCAATACTTAAGGTCGCCGGAAGATGCAATTTCTTTGCAAACAGATGAAGTACAAAAATTCCAATTCCTGGGATAACACGTGTACAGTTGGAACGCTGGATATTTACCCATGCATCAGTTATCGAAGAAAATATTAAAAACGTGCTTTTTAACAATGGCATTTTTGTTATCGATTAGTATTCCATAAATAAATAATAAAAGAAAACTATGAAATATTGTTTCCTGAATATGAATACAATCAAGAAATATGTTAAAAGATTAAATTACTAAAACGAATTTGCTAGATAAAGATATCAACCTAGGTAAGCTTTTTACGTCAAAGCTTAAACTTCACGGATTTATTTGGTTGCCATGATTATTGTGATTTTCTAAAGGTTCGTATTTGTGTTTTTATAAAGTTTTGTGCTGTTTAATCTTGACATTAATCCTTTTGCGATGCTATTAGGATTGCTGGTAAGAACTGTTATTAGTTAATAGTAATTTAATTTTTAGTTACTATTTACATTTATATCCACGCCTATAATGAATGTGGAATTTTTTGATTTAAACCCCGGAAATTTTGATTTGGTTCGTATGAATATAAATTATGACGAATTGGTAACCATCCAACTGGCGTGTTTTTGCTTCAATCTTTGGGCATTTTAAAATATATTAGAGAGTTTCTTAAAATAATCAACCACTCTAAAAAATTCCAATAGAAACGCGGGTTAATGTAGAAGCCAATCATTAGAGTGAGTCACGCGTCGATGAGCACATTTACACATAAATACACGCGAATATCCTGGACTGGACTTGTATTAGCCTTAGTGGCTTACAACTTTTCTAGTAAATCTAGTTGAATACCCTTATTGAACTGATGCACTAATTTCACGCTATAATCTGCCTTAATGATGGAAACATAAGTTTTTATATTTTTACTTCTCTCGTAAAAAGGAAGTATTGTAATCGCAAAAAAATCACCCTCCGAGATTTTTTCAGATCTTTACGTTTCAGGGTTCCTAGATGACGAAAAACATGTTTTCTCGATTCCGTCGGTCTGTCTGTCTGTTCGCGGCACAGCTAAAAAACTACTTACCCGATTGACTTCAAATTTTGGTCAAAAATTAATAGGAATCAACTGGTAAAATTTTGGTATGAATCCATGATGGCGACTTAATAAATTATTTAAAATTTCCGGCTCAAAAAACTACTTAATGAACTGATTTCAAATTCTGTGCCTTAACTAATTGAAGTATAGAGATGACCTAGTAAAACTGTGGTACTAATTCAAGATGGCGGCCAAATAAATTTTTTGTAATCTGAAAAAATCACCGTCTCAAGTTTTACATATCTTCGTTTTAGCGTTCCTAGATGCCAAAAAATATGTTTAATTAATTCCGTCGGTCTGTCTGTCGATTGCGGCCTAGTGAAACGTTAAAAAATTATTACTAAAGAAACTAATCTAATTTATTCCAAATTTTGCACAAAAATCAAGTGTTATATAAGAATAAACTTGCAACATTTTGGTATAAACATAAGGTAGCAAAACAAAATGGCGGCCTAATAAAATATTTAAAAAATCAGCCTGAAAAAACTACTTATTAGATTAAATTCAAATTTTGAGCAAGTGTGATATAGAGATAAACTGGTGTAAAGTTGTGTTACGAATTCAAGATAGCGGAACAAAAAGGAGCCCAAATAAAATGTTTAAAAATCTTTTTATTCAATGGAGTTTAAATTTTGAAGCAAAATTAAATATCAGATAAGGATTAACTGGTACAAAGTCAACATGATGTAGTAAAATCGTCGTGGGTGTCAACGTAAAAACTACTTATTGAATTCATTTTAAGTTACGCCCGAAAATCAAGTGTGGCATAGGTAGAAGCTGGTAAAATATTGGTAGGAATCCAATAAGTTGGAACAAGATGGCGTCTAATAGAAATGTTTGAAAAAACAGAATGTAGGTGTTTCTAAATAACTATGTTTTGAACTAAATTGGGCCACACTTCACTATTCCTAATAAATGGAAATATTCATAACGAGGGGAGTTCCGGGTAAAGGATATTTACCGACTTTTCAGATTGTTTCAAGTGCTCTTGAACTATAGTTGACAGTTTACTATCCGTTCGACCAACATAAACTATTTCACTTTGATTACAATGTAGCGAACTATTTTAAGTTTACAGGAAGAAACTTAAACTTTTGAAAAAAAATAGATCCAAATATTGTTGTTTAAACCATTTTGTTGCAGAAGACAAATGTTTTTCAAACATATCTTGCAAATAAAAAAAATCACTTTATTCTTAGTTTCTTATTTTTTTTCTCAAAATAAAATTAACCTCACCATGAATCATTAGGAAGGAACAATATTAATAATATTTTTAATTATCATAACGTAAGGTTATTTCTGCGAGCATTAATACGAATAATGTGTTTTTATTTATTATAGACTAACAGAATAAGCTATTTTTAAAAGGTTGTTATTAACAAACAAAGCAGGCTTTATGATGTTATAAAATGCTATACGTTATTTTCCTAACAGACACGTGTTTTAGGAAATCAACACACGTGTGTGCTTTCATTTGTTTTCGCACCTACTTCGCCGGTTCTTAAATGTGTTTTCTCAGGGGGTTGTGGGAAAACATATATAACGAATACGGGAGAGTTGTGACTATCAGCCATAAACATCGACAAGGAGACGTTCTCAGTGTCTCTGTCTTGCTTTTGCCATTCTTTCAGCACATTTTAACAATATATTTAAAACTCTCCCTCCAAGATCCAATTAGTCCAAGCCCCTCATCCCGATAAACAGGTTCATCTAGATTACTCTCATTCATTTGTTATTAACAAAAAGAAACATAATTTTATTTCAAAATTAATAATATCCCAGAGTTTCTTATCTGTGGCTACCTTAAAGATAGAGTATATATCAATGTCTTTATTCTATTCAACTACCAAAAGACAAATTTAGCAGGAAATAGCCTCAATATCTCCTGAAACTCAGGCAGATGTTATGAAAAACATCCTATAGCTCGTATGCGAACAACAATGATATGGTCATTTGCCTGATACTATTTATTTATGCCTAGTAATAAACATATCCAAGATTATTAAACTTTTATTTCAAAATGTTTAAAAATCTGATCACCTTATTTTGCGTCACTCTTGAGAGAGTTGGAAATTACTGTTCCTTTCCGATACATTATTAAGTAAGTTTAATTTACATTAACTTCGAAGAGCTTCAGATTTCCTATAAGAACGAGCGAATAATAATTAAACTGTATACGACATGTCTAGTATAAAAATATTACCTACATCAAATGCTACAAGACGACCCGCGTTCTAAAATGTCAGAAAATTTTTATTTTTGGGCTGATAATGATCACAAAACATATATAAGCATTGTAAATGAAAATTACTTCCATCTCTTGAAAAATCATCCATAGAGCTGATTAAAGCTAGCTAGCTGGTTGTAATCAATTAATCTGAAGTCAAGATTTATAAATCATGAGTCATGTGTTCTCAATTCAATGACGTAGAAAGAAATTAATAATGAATTATGATATAATGTAAACATTTTTTCGATTTAACTAGATTGAACACACTAGCGATTTATTGGTTTCTATTTAAAATTGGTAAATTGCCTTTACCCGGAACTTCTCTTTATGAATATGTTCTTTTAATAATATGTATCGAATAACCATTCGAGAAGTAATGCTCCCTTTACTTTATTGTTTTACATATTTTAATATACACATGGTGTCACAATAAAGTGTATCTGCATAATTATTTATTGTTTAAATAGAATATCCTGTATACTACAACATTTTTGCATTCTACGTTAAAATATAAAGATATTTAATGTGAACATGATGCGAGGCGGCTGCTCTCAAGGTAGTTGCATTTCGCCGCGACGACGGGCTTGTTATGGTGACAGGCAAGTTCCTAACAACTGTCTGTGAAGGAATGCAATTGGCGTGTAGGATAATTAAACAATAGTGCACCGAGTCGGGACTCTCAGTCAATCCAGATAAGAGAGAGCTCATACTCTTCACCAGGAGAATGAATTCACTAGAATTTAGATTACCAATCCTGTACTAGAGGCCTCTGCCCCCCAAGCAGCAGGCCAAATACCTCGGGGTGGTTATGAATAGCAAATAAATCACACGTCGAACAGGTAACCAGGCAATAATGTGGCAACTACAGAGCGTGGTGGGCCGAAAGTGGGGTTTATCCCCACAGGTCCTCCACCGGCTCTATACTTACGGATCCTGGGCTGGTGGCCGCCGGCGGTTGAAAAGGTTACATATTGCCAAAAACTGGCCGGACTTCAAAGACTGGCCTGATTAGGGATTGCTGAAGCAATGAGGACTACACTCAGGCGCCGCACTTCGCGTTCTCTTGGGCTTCGCAGAGCTTTCAATATAGTTCAGAAAGGAAGCTATGGCCTCGTGCAAAAGGATGGACGACTCCGGAACTAAGTATAAAAATCTAACAGGATCGCGCCACATGATAATCGCCTCCATAGTGCGCCATGAGATATCCATCCTGTCCACGAGGACGATTTTGCCCGACAGCCGTCTTAGGCTCACTAGGCCTTTTGAAATAGAAATTCAAGCAAGAAATCAATGCAAGGAGAATAGAACCCACCATCAAGCTGACGTTCAATTGTGCTATACAGACGTCTCGTGGGTGGCCAGTTCCGGATCAGCTAGCGCCGGAATATACCGATAGGACAGTGGTGTCGGAGAGGCATTTCCGCTGGAGAAACATACAACTGTTTCTCAGGCTAAGGTCTATGCTATATTGCATTTTGCAACAAAGAAGGAAGTCGGGCTGGGAGCGGAGAATGAAATCCGCATTCACTCAGACGGTCAGGCGGCCGTTAAAACTATCGGTAAGCTTAGGATGAGCTCAGCTCTAGCCTAGGAATGCAGAGATGCACTAAGTGAGCTAGCAACGAGAAAGGTAGTGGGATTAAAATGGGTCCCTGGACATAGTGTTGTCAAAGGCAACGAGAAGGCGGATGACTTTACCCAAAGTAGATCGATGCTTCAATTCTCTGCCCTTAATATATGAACCGGGGAACTCAAGATGAGGAATTACTCCTTCACCAATGTGTCAAGAAAAGACCAAAACATGACGCTCTGTTTGTTTCAGCAGCAAGGAGCAATTCTGCTACCATGGTATCTGCCCCAGCAATGCTCATCAGACAGTTTTTTTGGGGTGTATCAGTATTAAAACCGAATTACCCGAACACCGAAACAAAGTGGAATGACATTCGACTTTTAAAGACGACGCAGAAAATAGGCAATCAATGGCTACATCTGCAGGTATTATGGTGCACTAAATGGGATCACGAGACGACGCGCATCTGTGGAAAATATAATAAAACAGAAATATTAATTTCAAGATAAGGAATTATTCCTTTATCGACGTGTCAAAAAACAACTTAAACATGGCACTCTGGTTCAGAACCAAGGAGCCATTCTGTTACCGTGGTATATATATATATATATATATATATATATATATATATATATATATATATATATATATATATATATATAAATTGGCTGATATAAATATAGAAAAGTGAGTTAAAATTCTAAATTTTTGTTTGTCATTCTAAACGCAACAAATAATCTGAACACATTTAAAAATAACATTATAGATGGCTGCAAACTATCATTTTTTTCATATCTAGGTTACATGTCAAACAAACTGACACATTTTAATATTTTGAAATCAATTCTTTTCTATTATTTAATGTTTTTCTCTTATGATCGGCGCACTGATGAGTCCCGATAGGATGAAAGTATTTGTACAACTACTATGTGTCTATAAAAACTTAAGGTAAATGATATAATTTCTTACGCTTGCTTAAATAATATTGTTTATATTATGTATCGAAACATTCCGTAGACAGACTAGTCTACATGTTGAGGTATGTAATTATATTAAATATTTGCTTCAATTAATTTAAAGTTAAATATTTTTATTCAGTTGCGAAAAAGCCAAAAAAATTTTTGTTTGTTATGTATAACTTGTTAGAAATAAGGAAAAATATTTTCCGAAAGTCCGGCAAAAATAATTTTCTCCCTTTTAATCAAAGCCCAAATACCGCTACCCCAATATTGAGGGTATATATATATATATATATATATATATATATATATATATATATATATATATATATATACACTCGTATATACAGTGAGGTGACGAATTTTCCTCTACGACTATGGATACTCCTTACGTATTCATGAAGCATACCGATTGATTAAGCACGGTAAAAACAGTTTCTAAGAAAGTTGCAGTTAAAGAAGACTTATGCCGACATAGCATTTTTCTGCAGCTAAATGTAGTGGCCGATCGAGATTAATCATTTGCAATCAAAGAAGACTTGCTTAATTAATTTTATTATTAAGAAAGAAAAGGTAATATGTGAGTATGCACATACATGGCAAATTGAATGGTATTTAAAAATAGCTTATTGATATAAACAGAAACTGTTAGTTTAATTTTTTCTATATTATAGCACCAGTGGTATTTCAAAGATAACTTGGAAAGTAATGTTTATTTCGTAATTAATTTTATCATCTAAAAAAATTATGTGGACGTTTTAAAGGTAAAAATGGAGGATGAGACAAATCTTGCTAGTGATCCAGAAATACAATGAAGTACTGTCATACTGTGGCCGTGCGAGCTTTCGAAACTTCATTTAAATGGGCTAAACAAAATGAAATAAAAAAATTAATACAATTGACATTATAAGATTAAAAATACTCCAGGAAAAGACAACTATGGAAAATCTATTCAAACAAAAAAATTGAAACAAATTTTTTCAAACTGATAATACATAATTACATTATTTTTGAGTCATGCATATTATAGGTACATATATTATGCTGTGTATGTTGTGACATTTGACAAAAATATAAATTTAGGTTCATAAATAAACTATGTAATAAGTTCTTGTACTTCCGATACAACCTCAGCTTTTTTCTGTTCACATTATCGCGACTCTACTGTATTTATATATTTCTGTTTATTTTAGTTATGAGGTAATTAACCATGAATCAGTCTTCACAGTATCTTTCTCCTTATCCAAGAGGGGAAACTGAGGCTATTAGACGAAAAAGCGACAGCATTAGAATCGTTACACCAGCTACGCAACGACCTGATGATGAACCAGATGAGGAATTACTCGAAAAACTTCATAGATATGATAATTTCTATGACACAACAAAAAGTTTGTTGGTTCTCTTTCAGATTATGGGAGTCATGCCTATTGAGCGATTACGCGGAAAAACTATATTTAGGTTTGTTTTTTTTGTCGTAAATAGAAATCAAAATAAATAATAAGAATGAATGCCTTTGCAACTTGCGTTTTCACTTGTCTGTTTTATCGGTCTATGAGATATATAAATTTCCTTGACCATTGTTCACATATGTATAAAAGGATGTATCAATTGTTTCTACTAAATTTGTCAATTTTTGTATCAGTTGTTTCTACTAAATTTGTTTTCTTAAAAATTCCACAAATTGTAAATTATTAAAATTTTTCATCTTGATTACACTTGTTCCATACATCTGCGGACCAAATTCTAACAAAACTTGGCTATATAGTCACAAATATCCTTTGCATACCTATTGCTTTGCAATATAGATTTTTTGGGTTTTTGAAAATCTAAGGCATTCCAGAACGGGTAATCATACGCTACAAACTCCTTCCTATATTCTCTTTGAGCCAATCAGGAACAAGCCAAAGTTCATCTAGTAGCACTGGCATACAGACATTTATATAGGATAGTATCTCATCAGAATCCCTTTTTTTAAACATTTCAAAGTACTGTAACTATAATCTCTTCAGCCAAAGACTGAACGTGGGGAGCCCCCACAAGTTTTAAATTTTTTACTAGGAGTCAAGTTGATGAGCTCTCGATTTATTTTTTTTTGGTCCCATACTTAAAAGCGGCGCGATTTTAGCTGTCAGTTTGTTAGTCATAGTGTTTGACAGTTATATTTGCAATTTAAAGCAAACTACAGGGCCCTATTTTAAGCGGTTTTAAATGACTAGCACGTGAAATGAGTGCATATTAGGCAAGCTCTCTTTTCGATTGAAAGTATACCGAATTATAGTGTTGGTTCTCTCTGAAAATAAGCAGTGCGCCTTTTGTTTATCACTTTTCTCTTTTAGATGGTTTTCTGCGACCACTTGCTGGGCTTATTTTGTTTATATAACAGAAACTATTTTCGTAAGTATTGTGTTTAAGGAACGTCTTATTTTGATACTTAAACCAGGAAAACGATTTGATGAATACATATATGGAGTGATTTTTCTTAGTATTTTGATTCCTCACTTTTTATTACCCATTGGTGCTTGGACAAACGGGAACGAAGTTGCTAAATTTAAGAATATGTGGACTAAATTTCAGGTAAGATAAAAGCATATACCTGATTTAAAATATCTAAGGTGTGACTTTTCTAAAAACCCAGGCGTAGAGAAGAAAATCAAAGAAGTATTTGTTAATTAACTTAAAAATTAATTATGTTTTCATAAAATTCTTATTTTTATATCTACTGTACGAAATATAAACTGCATCCCGTTTAGTAATAATTTATACATATCAACCGGATTTGAGACTTTGGTTAGTTTGTCAAATTAATAAAGTCGAGAATTTCATTTTCAAAATAGTTATTTATTTATTTATAAATTTATTTATTTAAGTACACTGTAGAACAGCCTACATAACAAGGTTACTTAAGCCAGTTATAATACAGGTGTTTAAGTTAATTGATGGGCGTGTACAAAGATTAAAAATTTAGAGTAACTTAAATAACGCAAAAGTACATTTCATATATACTAGAAACGTATCTCAAACACATGAGTGAAAGGATGGAATTCTGAAGTTCAATTTGCCTTAATTAATATTGTAGGATATTAGTTCAGAAAGAAAAATTCTCGTCTTACCAGCAAATGAACGAGTGGGAACCGTAGCAGTAACTGGTCATGTGGAAAATCCCTAGCAGGATAAACTCCATTCGATTTATACCAAAGCATCTTGACGCTGGACAGATTCAAGGTCGTCTATATGAGTTCCGCAGTACAGGCACCGTGTTACAGATCCAAACTCCAATTTTGACCTGACGAAGGCTTAGTAGAGTAACTTAAGTCTGGTAGAGTTTTGGAACTTTCGAGATACCCGCATTACAAACCCAAGTTTTTCTGAGAAGCCATAGAGCGATAATTTGTGATCAATCAAGCCTATCCGTTTGTAACCGATTGCCAATGTCCTCAGCGAAAAACTGCGTGAAGTACATAAGTTATTATTGATATCATATTTATATTTTTCCCATAATACCGATAACTAACTCGGAGTCACAGAAACCACTCCGCAGGCTTCTACCACAACCGGCATTGGATAATACTTTTCCTACTTTCATTGTGAATGCCCCTTTAATTCACGTAACACCATGTCCTGAAATGCCTCAAGCACGATCCATTTTAACGGAAATAGCGATTTCGTTCTAGTGAGCTAACCCCGCTGGAAAATACCACGACCAGTATTGAATTATCCTCTTGAGTTCTAACTTTCATTGCAAACATTAATCTTTTCATTTCACGTTACACCACACGTGACATGCCGTATCAATGAATTCGGTATTACCATTTTATGAAAAAAAATTTAGCACATTCTTCACGCGTTTAAGGTTTTTAAAAATAGTAAATATAGGTACTACAGTCGCCACTATATTTATGTAATTTTTTATGTAAAAAATATACCGCACCGAAGCAGTTAGGAAATGTGACCAGAGCTAATGTTGAAGCAATACATTTTTTTTTTAATGAAAATGGTGGAAATTTCAGAAGAAATAGTTCCCTTTTAATTATAAATAATTTAATTGTAAGGCAACATTCAAATTAATTGTTTTCCTTCTCAATAACTACCTATAAATTTCCTATTTTTGAGTTATGGCTCCATACACCTAAATAAAATATAAAATGTATGATATTATGGAAACGTTTAGGTTATTTTTCAAATTATGGCTATTAATTAAAAGTTATGAATGTCGTTGCTGAAGGGGAAAATGGGGCAATTTTTCTGATTGTCAGTGGCCAACTATGTTTTAAAAAAATTGATTTATTTAAATAAAAACGATATTTTCAAATTGAATAAAAATTAAAATAATGAACGAAGTGGTCAAAGTACATTTTTTTCTTAAGTTTGTAAAGTAAATTTAAGGAATTTATATAATGTTTGTCGCTCTAGATTTAAAAATGAAATTTGTTTTTTTTTCCGACACAAGTGCAAAAAATGACAAGTGAGGGTAGTTTGCCTTCAGAATGTCGCCCGCATTTAAATAACCCTAAACATACAGGGTGTTCTATTTAACATTCAAAATTCTTGTTCATTTCTGGAACCTTTAATTATTTTCTTGGGCATTTGGTTCATTCAATTAATTGGCAATTTTCAAAAGTCGTACAGTTTATATTCTGTAATGCGATTTCAAGACGTTTCAACTATATTCTGGCCTTTGTCAGTTGTATGTAATTGTCACAGTATAAAAAATATTATTTAAAATATGAATTCATTACCAAATATAAAATGCAAAGTTTTATGATTAATGAGTTTAGGTGGGAAGTTATTTTTAATTAGTACGTTTTTAGCTTTATTTATTGCTTACTAACTAATTTGGCAATTAATTTAGTAAGCCAACTACCCCTGAAAATTCTAAACATTCTACGAGAATATATATATATATATATATATATATATATATATATATATAAATATATATATATATATATATATATACAGGGTTATGATAAATTAAGGAATAAATTCATTATCTTGGAAATTAAAAGGTAATAGAAAAACGCTCGAACCCGTCGATTTAGATTTATTTTTACGCATATTTAGAAATTATTTTAAACTATACAGGGTCACTCACAAAAGTTGTACAACTGTCATCTTTGATTTTTTAAATACAACGCCTCATTTTTTTCTGCTGATTTGAATTATCTATGAAATTCTAGACATTTTTGGTATATATATATATATGTATATACATATATATATATATATATATATATATATATATATATATATATATATATATATATATATATATACATATATATATATATATATATATATATATATATATATATATATACAGGGTTATGATAAATTAGGGAATAAATTCATTATCTTGGAAAATAGAAAAACGCTCGAACCCGTCGATTTAGATTTATTTTTATATATGTATATATATATATATATATATATATATATATATATATATATATATATATATATATATATATATATATATATATATATATATATATATATATATATATATATATATATATATATATATATATATATATATATATATATATATATACAGCGTGAAACAAAAGTAGGGAAACAGCTTACCTGAATTTAATGAAAATTTGTACAGTTAAGTTTACCGTTTTTCTGTTATAAAAGAAAATTATTTTTTAATTTTTAATTTTTTTTTTAAATTCTCAATACTTTTTATTAAGACCACTTTTTATGAAAGTCAGCAGTTTTTGCGAAACTAAGGGTTTAATGTCTATAATTTAATGTATTGTATTTTCAGTTTGTCGATTTTGAACTAAAATTTTAAGTATACTGGGTAATAGGGATAGAATGCGAAACCTGCAAGATGTTTGTACCATTTTTAATGACAAGTATCCTTACAGAAATCCAATAACTAAATCTACTGTAAGTAAAATTAACAAAAAATTTCGTGAGACTGGAATGGTAAAATATGCTGTACGTTCTCGCCACGTCCGGACTTAACACCTCTCGACTACTTTTTGTGGGTAGAGTTTAATTTGTGGTGTATAAAACTAAGCCCAATGACCCCAAGGATTTAAAAGAGCGAATAGAAATCGAATGTAGAAGAATCGAGGAGGCTGTTATTTTAAACATTTACTTAGTTTCATTAATTTATTGTATTAGGTATTTCTTTTTTATATTCTATTGTTTCTGTTGTTTTTTACAATCTACTTTTAAAGTGGAGACGCTGTTTTCTTTTGCTAGGGTTTTGGTGGCAAGATGACGAATTATTGTGCTTTCCCGATCTGCCAGAACGAACAGCATCTTCCATCTTTCTTCCAGTTTCACGATTTTTTTTATTTTACTCACGGTAGATTTAGTTATTGGATTTCTGTTAGGATATTTGTCACTAAAAATGTTACAAATATCTTGCAGGTTTTGCATTCTAGTCCCATAACCTAGAATAATTAAAATTTTAATTCTTTAGGTTTCAGATAAACAATATACATATATATATATATATATATATATATATATATATATATATATATATATATATATATATATATATATATAAAAGGGTAAGTATATATATATACTGATTTTTGCTTTCTGATGTTTACCAAGTTTTTTGTTTTATTTGTACGTCTTTACATATGAAAAGGGACCGATGGTAAATATGACTATTTTGTAGCTTAAATATTTTAAGAAGACTGGGACTCCAATTATATTCCACAACCTTACTTTAATAACATATTCGTTATGCGTTTTTTCCTGGTTAGTTGGAATCGTAATTATGTTAGCGCAGTACTATTTACAACCAGATATGTTACTTTGGCACACTTTTGGATATTACCATATCTTAGCAATGCTAAACTGTCTTTGCTCTTTATGGTATATCAATTGCACTGCTAAGGGCAGAGTGGCCGGGTGGTTGTGCGAAAATTTGCATTTAGCGTTGCAAACGAAAGATTCGGCAAATAAATTAGCTGATTATAGAGAAATGTGGGTGGATCTATCACATATGATGCAACAACTTGGTAAGTTTATTATTCTCACTAGTAGAAATTGTATTTTAGCATAAAGAACCTTTCATAGAATAAACTTTGAGAACACGAATTTATAAGACATCAGATTTTCGCTATACAGGGTATCTGCGATTCATTATTACAGCCATTATCTTGGTTATTATAACAAATACGAAATTTAAGTTGTAGGCAATTCAATCGAAGAGTCTTACTTTAGATTTAATATTTTTTACAGGGTGCGTCGGAAACTTAGAGTAATAAAAAGTTTTTTTTTATGTCACGTCATGTATATTTGTAGTTTTTTAACCCTATAGTTAATTCTTGACATAGTTGCTGTACAATAACCTATACCTAACTTTGACGGTTATCACGTTATGTGCATGTTTTATGAAAACATACCATCTTAAAACACCTCTTATTTTATTTTTGCAAAGCAATAAACCCAGAGATAAGTTCTCTGGAACAAGTTTCTCTATTTATGTAGTTTCTTTATTTTGTTACTTAAGTCATCTAAATTCAAAGGTGGCATTTTATAAATGGTTTTTTATATTATAAGTAAGGGTTCACGAGACCATGGTCTCGGTCTCGTCTTGTCTTGGTCTCAGCATCTAAACCGAGGCTTGTAAATTCGAGACCGAGGCTGTTCTATCGACACTGATACCAAGGTCACGAGACTCTCGGTCTCGAAAAAAATTTTCTATTTGTTGAATTTTCAAAACTATTTTTCTGGAAAAATCTAATTTTTATTTTATTTGCAGTTTATGTCAACGGAGATCAATTAGCAAAAAAAATTGTAAACTCTGGAAAACTCCGGTTATACCGCTTATTTATTTTGAATGTAAAACCCTGTGAGTTATTACATTTTTAGTTTCTACAAGAAATACTGAAATACTAAAACACTGAATTTATTCATGCTCATAAACAAAATTGTTTTTACATACGTCAAAAAAAAATACAATAAATGGTACTTAAATCTAAAATAAAGCTATACTTAACTCTACTATTACTAACTTATAATACTATAATTTACACTCTATTGTATATGATACATTTATTAGATTGTTTAAAGCTTAGTTTTAGATGAGAATATTTTTATCTAGAAATTCCTGGATAGAATAAAATGCATGAATTTGCAAATATTTTTTCACACTATTGAGAAACCCTCTCTCTCAGATTTTTTACATGTTCAGGAAGTTTATTAAAACATTTTGGCCCAAGATACCTGCTACCTATACAAGACATCAATGTTACTCCCAGTTCTAATGTTATGACTATGACGTTCACTACAAACACTATATTTGGACAGATTTCTTTTAACATAAACCAGACAACTCAAAATATACATTGATAGGATGGTAAGAATTTTTTATTTAATATAAGATTACCTGACATCAGCTCTATAGGTCAAACCCACAAGAACTCTTAGCTCCCCTTTGAAGTATTGCATAGTTGCATTGGGATTGAAACAATGCGTGAAATGCCATGAGTAGAACGTTGTTGTCAACAGTTGTTTGCGGATTCTTTAGGAGAAAGATGGATTTAAATAAATTTTTTGACATATGTTTAAGATGGACTTCAAACACCAGAGTGCTATCAGGGCTCACACCAAGGAGCTTGAAGAAGTCCTTCTGAGATGCCCCACCAGGGCCCACATCACGATACCTTAGACTAAAAATTATATTCTCGGTCTTGTTAATATTCAAAGAGTCTGCATTAAACCAATTCTCAAGGCTTCTCATGCCTTGTTCCATTTCCCCTTGCAATGCACTTAAATCCTTATTTCTACAAATTGCTGTTGTGCCATCAGCAAAGAGCACTAATTTGTTGCTTGTGGAAGTTTCAATAACATTAACGTAGATTAAAAAAAGCAGAGGACCCAGAATGGACCCCTGTGGTATTCCATGCTTGATGACCAGGGATGCGGACAGTTTACCCTCAGAGGAAGTCTGCTGCGTTCACCCCATTAGATAACTAGCGATCAAACACTCTTTTCTTGGAGTTCATAGTACACCAGCTTTTGCAGGAGAACCTCATGTGACATGCAGTCAAAAGGATGAAGAGATCACATAGTACTGCCCCTATGTACTTACATTCTTCAAACGTCGACTACATATTCCAGTAAGGAAAAGATTGCATCAGCCGTGGACTTGGATCTCACAAAGCCAAACTAGTTTTCTGAGAACAGATGGTTATTTTGGAAATAGGCATATAGTTGGATTTTCAAGAGATATTCAAAGACCTTGGACAAGGCTGGGAAGGCAAGTAACGAGCCTATAGTTCTTTACATCATTTACATCTCTCTTTTTTAATATTGGAATAACTTTGGACTTCCATCCTTATACATGAATTGATTAGGTATGTAAGTGGTATAATTAATAAGTTTTCATGCATTTTAATAATCAATATATTGAAGAGACTATTTGTGCCCGTCAATGTTATGGGTTGATCATATTTTATTGTTGGTGGCCTATGATCTCCTTTTTTAATTATACCTGTTATGTTGATTTCCACTGCAAGATGGTTTGATTGAACTGTATCCAATACTGCAGTTCTGAACATTACACGAGCAAAACTGACAAAAATGTGTTGTGTGAAACCATAAGAATTTAACAAATCAATAAAACTTTGTTTTCTACCAGTATTTACATTTAAATAAAGAAAAAAAAAATCGTAAAATCTAAAAGGAAATAAAACATCGCGTATCAATAAAAGAAGTCGACATCTAATTCCGGTATAACCGGAAGTACCAGATTCTTTAGAATATTTTAGATGAATGGCCACTTTCGACAATAGTATCCCTCTTCGAGGTAGACTGATTTCTGTAATTTTGTCAAAAATATTCTTTTGTTAGAATAGCATCTTGTTTTTGATATCTTGAATAGTTTAAAGATAATAATATTATTGCTCAATATTGGCAATTGATAATAG
Organism: Kuschelorhynchus macadamiae; assembly: GCA_030620095.1. Lineage (NCBI taxonomy): Eukaryota > Metazoa > Arthropoda > Insecta > Coleoptera > Curculionidae > Kuschelorhynchus > Kuschelorhynchus macadamiae. The sequence goes on along the minus strand of JAUTXW010003830.1, from coordinate 584,250 downwards.
TCATATAAAATTCAGAATTCAGCTAGGTGTAATAAGTACATATCTACTGACTTATTATAATACATCATGCTTAAATAAACAGTTATTTCCTATTCGTGTGTAAAAAAATTCTGGTATTAAATGAAAATGAATTGTGAAAAATAAACAATTCAGAATATCGAGACTGAGATACGTTGGGATGGAGACCGAGATCAAGACTAATGTTGTTTTTCGAGACCAAGACCAAGACCGAGACTAAGCTAGTATCGGTCTCGCTCTCGGTTTCGCCCTTGCGAACCCCTAATTATAAGTACAAAGAGCTCAGAAGGGACTGACCACTGATTAGGACCGACCTCTATTGCCTACCGGTTTGAAAAGTTATCTATCTTAACTTACTTAACTTGCCTTATTTTCTACTTTTTATTCCCCTTTCATTAGTTATACTCGGAATACTTCTGAATACTCAGTGACAATAGCAACATTACGCAGAGAAGTACTGTTTCTTGCCACCATAATGTTTGGCGTTCTGCCATGAAAAATCTTCTATAAAAATAGGAATTTGATTTGCTACTAAGTTTAGGTAATGAACACCCACCAGCGAATCTGCAAAGATGCGACCACGAAATAGTTTACACTAGACGTTTGTTCGCCAGTTAGTTTGGGATCGCGCTTCTTGGATCCATTAGAGATTGTTGTTACTCCAATAGTGACGATGGTGTCATAGAATATTCTAAAACGATATCGGATAATTAAAAGCTATTATTTTTACCAAAGCAATCAATTTTAATCTTCTTCGAAATCGATAAATCGTAATTCCAATCAATTATTTATTAATTTCAACTTCTTCTGCAATGGTCCGGATTGACTTATCGAAACTTATTTTATAAAAATCTGATTTGCATAATTTCGTTTCGCAATAGTGCTTAATAGTGCTTTATAGTCAAAGAGCTTTAGACTTGAAGGAAATGATTACTGACATTACTGAGTATAAACATATAACTCAAAAATAGAAAATAAGGAATAATTACTTTAGTTATGGTAGATAACTTCTCAAATGGATAGGTAACAGAGACTCTATTTAGTGGTCATTCAGTTCTCCAGACCTGAACTCTTTAGACTTTTCCTTATGGAATATTTAAAAAGTGCCTTCTATAAAACCCGACGTTTTAATTTAGACGATGTAAAGAAAATTTAAAGAAGCACGTAATAATATCACTCCCGACATGATTAGAGCAATCTGTTTCGGAAACTTAGTCTTCGGTTTAATGCTTGCATTGTTTTCAATACACATTCTACGAATGTGCTATGTTTCTGTTTTTATGGATTTATGGACTACTAAAATAAAATATGTTCTAATATATCATGTATATAACTTGCAAACAGTCGACATTAGGTAGAGTTTATCGCATGGTTTGTAGTATGGTAGTAAAATATGTTTAAAATTCATCATAGAGTTCAAAACATTAGGAATATACAGAGTTTTGGTAAAAAGAGCACCTCTTTATTCCTCTAAGATATTAGCTGTCACATTTAATCGGGTACATCTAGTATAACGAAAACTAAGAAAACTTATTATTAGAAACATTTTCACTAAGTGACGTAGATAGTCAGAAATAATTTGGAGACAGAATTAAGTATCATGACAAAATCGGACATTTCTAATTTTTTTACTATTCCAATCTAATTTATTTTACACTCCAAAAATATTTTAATTTTTCATGTAGATTGGCCTTAACTCAAAAAAATGTTAAGTTATAAGGAGGAGCAATATCTTCCTCGCCCCTACAACTGCACCACTGGCTTTTATAATATACTGAATTTTCATTACTCTTTTAATATAATTTTGTTTCGTGAAAGCTTTACATTGCAGCATTGCATGATGATATTCTTATTTTACATTTAAAAAGTCTTAAACTGACACATATATTTATTATCTTCAGGTAAAGCATACAGTGGCATGTATGCCCTGTACTGTCTGCTGGTACTACTCACGACTATAGTAGCTACTTACGGATGTTTAACAGAAATACTCGATCATGGCCTGTCTTTTAAGGAAGCGGGTCTATTTCTTATTGCTTTTTATTGCGTGACGTTGCTGTTTATCATTTGCAATGAGGCACATGCAGCATCGAGAAAAATGGGGCCAGAGTTTAGGTAAGACTAGACAGCAAATTACATGTAATAAAGTATTCGAGATTTTCGAAATGTTCTTGAACAGTCAAGTCAAATCCCAAAGTTTTTTGTTAATGCCAAGTCTTGAAAGAATAAAAAAAAGCACTGATTTCTATTTGAATTGTTCAAGCAACCCAGTAATATTCTCGGTTAATAGTTAAAATCTCAAAAATCGTATTTTCGAGAAAAGTAAAAATTTACGTTAATTGTATTCATTTGAAAGTAAAATATCTCCATTTTTGAAACTAGATTCTGTTAAAAAAAACGAGTTTAATGAACTTGTTTCCGCAACGTGACAGTACTTTATATTTTTTGGAATAAACATACCATAAACATATTGAGTATTTGCGTTTACCTTTATTTAACTACTATTCATTATCGCTTTACCAGATAGCAATATTTTAAAATAAATAAGCAAAGGCTGATTCAGACATAGAAAGGGTCTTCAAACGTATGTAATCGCACTTCTCAACAGATGGTTAATTCTCGATAGCCAAATGTTTTTTCCAGCTAAGTATTATTTGGAGGAGGAAACTCAGTCTTACATGTTTTAATGAAATAATCAGATGTGAAGTTGCAGTATCAAGAAATAAAATTACATTCTTTTTCTCTGCATCTTAAAGTCAAAGCTTTTTGTATGATGTCATAATATCTAACGTTATCCATGTTTTTGTCTTAGAGACTCCTATGGTATTGGCAGTTTATCTGGATGTGATTCTTTAATACACTGGGTTTGCTACTTTTACCTAATGGTTTTTTTTTATCTCGGTCCATGTTTAAGCACAAAAGTATCGAGTCTTTCCTTTAAAGATTTTCGTGTTGCATACCATTTTTATTGAAAATATCTTCGAAGGATCATTCATTCATTCATCGGCAATAAAAATATATTTTGGTCCCTAATCATTCAATATAGATGGAAAACTTGCTTTCCAAACTTTGCAAGTCTATGGAAGCACATGGTTGTCACTATTATTTATCAATATATCGCTACTATACAAATAAACCAAGTAATATTAAAATTCAAATTCGGGGTTCAAAAAAAGCGATCACCATTTTCTAAAATCAATATACGAAATTTTCGCACTTTCTAGTTCTGCTGTTATTATTATACCTAATTTTTAAACTAAGTCGGGTAATTTTTGTAGTTTTTAAATAAAGGTTACTATATCACGGTTATTAATTTTGGGTAAATCGTTTTTTAGAAATATTAAGTCAAACTCTTCTGAGATATGTAGATTAATTCTAATAACGTCGGAAAGGGGGAGAGGGTCAACGATAACAACTATTTTGATCTGTATCTCAGCTAAGTTCTCGTGAAAATAAGTTAAAATGGCGGCTGTGGCGCGCCATTTTATCCTTTTTCCAAAATGAAAAAATGGATATTTTTTTCACCTATTTTGTGAGTTATCAGATTATAAAGCTCGTTACGGCCATCCTAAATATGTTTACATAAGCAATTTGATTTTATTGAATGTGGTGTAACAGATTCGTAAGTGTCCCTGGCTATATAACTAATGATATTTTTAATAGCTTTTCGCATCAATTCAATTTAAGTTTATTCAAACAACATTGGGAGATCTAATTCTAACAGAAAAATGATTCCATTTATATTTCTAAGTATTAACATATCTGCCCCTTGTAAGTTTATTTTCAATATAATGCTTAAAATAACTATATAGGCGTATTTGTTTAGCTTTTAAAAAAACGTAACTTTGGAAAAAGTTTTCTAAAGTCTAGATTATTGCAAAAACTAAAAAATATATTTAAACATTTTCACATAGTGTTAGATTATTGATTTAAATTAGAAATATAAAGGGTAGAAATTATACAAACATAGTTGTTTGCTGCTGATTGTTTGACAATTAAATTACCAATATTTCATTATCAGTTTTATCAATTTAAAGGATTATACCTAAAATCTCAAATGAAGTTTTTACATCAAGAAACATTGTAGATACTAATTAAGAAAAAAACAAGCTCACAGTTAAGTAAATAACGTATATGATTGCTGTAATCTGTTGTACCATACTCGTTAAAATCCAGTTAGTCGAACGGTTGCTATATCGTTAAGATATTATTAAAAATAAACTTTTATATTTAGAACACCTTGTACAATAAAAATTGCATATGTGAATATATTTAGAATCGTCTTAAATCTTTTTACTTTGACAACCCTCAAGATCGGCTCAAAAAATATTTATTTTTCATGTTGCGCAAAGGCCAAAACGGCGTACTACTGCACTGCCGCTATTGGATATATTTTTCCGAAAATATATTCAATAAGATACTTCTTCTCGTAATGCTATTTGTATTAATGTATGTTAATACAAATAGCATTACGAGAAGAAGTATCTAGTTTTTGAAAATTCCAATGGCTTTGACATTATATTTTTAAAAAACGTAATGTCCACAAGAAACTCAAAATCTCTAAGCCAAATTGAATTTTCCAGTTCCTGAATCGGTCCGCCGCATTATTTGAAAAATTGAACTATGACAGATAAGGCTTCATTAAAACGTGTTAACACTCGTCCTCTACTTAACCACCGAGTGAAGAAGTAGATCTCCATACCGACAATCAATTTCATCGGCTAAGATTTTGAATAATCTTTGTAATGCGTTACATCCAATTTCATGACGTTTAATTTAAAAAAATTTCCACATAATGCTTGCTGATGAATAATGCAATGGTAACATAGAAATTGTAAAAAGCGTTCATCCTCACGACAAAATGGTACCAGACCCTTATCGCAACTCACCATAACTGTAGCCCCGTCAGTTGTCAAGCCTACCAACTTTGAAATTGGAATTATATATATATATATATATATATATATATATATATATATATATATATATATATATATATATATTATACTAGTTAGTCTATTAAAATAATAATAAAAGCAGAAATAAAACGTATGAAAATGTGTAGAACATCGTAAAATAAAATCCTGTAACCGAGGCTATTTAAAAAAGTACAATATCTTTCGGGGATCGCAAGCATCGTCCGATATTTTTATGTGTATTGATGATTGTACATGTGTTGGAACGCCTAACGGTGGCTCCTCATCATTCTCCTTTCGCGGAGTTGGTTTACTATATCTTTTAATTGAACGCTTAATATCTTCAGTACAATAGCCATTCCCTCTTAGAGCCTTGGTTTCGCTGTATCCGATGTTATAGAATAGACCGATTTCTTTTGTGCTGCGTGGTGCATTTAAGTATCCATTTGTAAGCGTCAATTCTCTATAACCAGAATCTCCTAATGTACCATTTTTCTTCCTTTGAATAAATATATCTAGAATGAGAATCCTTCCATTAGATTTAATTTCCACTATTGCGATGTTGTTGATTAAGGTGATAAGGAATCTTCTTGTCTATGAGGCCAAACAACTAAAGTATCATCTACATACCTAAACCAATGTTTAGGTTTTAGTGGAGCGGATGTTAAAGCAATATCCTCAAAGGCCTCCATAAAAACAACCGCTACCACAGGTGATAAAAGAGATCCCATAGCTGCCCCTCAGGTTTGTATAAAAAGTTCCTTTAAAAATCAAGTAAGTAGATATAAGATCTACTAGATCTGTTAGGTTATTATTAAGATTAATATGTTTCAATATGTCCGATATAATATAAATTCACTCATTAACAGGAATACTTGTGTACAATGATTCAACATCGAAACTGACCAACATATCTTCGGGATCCAGCTGGATTGCCTTAAGTTTTTCCACAAAATTTGTAGAGCTCTTTGTAGCGAATTAAGAAAATTTAAAAGATATTTGCTTGATTTGTGAATATGCGCTTTATATATTAATTACACTAAGTTAAAAAATCTGACGTTTTCATATTTATGATTCACGCTCTATACAAGTAACCTTTGTTGTTAATGATAATTGTAGTTAACACAAAGTGCAACTGTAATTATAAAAATCTATAATGTTATTTTTAAATGTGTTCAGATTATTTTTTGCGTTTAGATTGACAAACAAAAATCTTTTTTGGCTTTTTCGCAACTGAATAAAAATATTTATCTTTAAATTAATTGAAGCAAATATTTAATATAATTACATACCTCAACATGTAGACTAGTCTGTCTACGGAATGTTTCGATACATGATATAAATAATACTATTTAAGCAAGTATAAGAAATTATATCATTTTCTTTAAGTTTTTTACAAAAATCTATTAAATAATCTATAAACGGCTACTTATCTAAAAAAGGTCTATATTAGTAATAACAACCACTTTCTGACTTTAACAGCCTGTATCTTAAAAGCTAGTCATAATATTAGATTGCGACTATGAGAACTTTTGATCGAGAAAACGAAAATAATAATTTTCATAAGAAATGTGCGGGGTCCTTTGTAAAAAATGTGAGTCCCCGTGTCCGTTTTATAGAGAATTTGTTATTAAGAGGTGCTAATATTAAAAAAACATCATTGCAAAATTCTCAGAAAGCAAATTTATTCGGAATTTAGAGTTGACCGCTATTCAGACATATCCATAAATAGAGGTTTTCTTGTCATATATACGTGTATGAATATTTTTAGAGAACGGCTACTCAATGTCAACCTAAGCGCCATAGACCAGAGGACAGTACAAGAAGTGCATATGTTTTTAACAGCAATAGATAAAAACCCTCCAATCATGAATTTAAACGGATATGCGAATATCAACAGAAAACTAATTTCATCCGTAAGTAATTTAGTAATATACATAAGTTATAAAATAAATTCAAAATTGGGGTGTACATGCAAAAATCTGTACCTCCTATTTCATGTAGCGGTTTGTAACGACTGTTGGTGACTCGCCTACATAATAAGCGAAATTAAACGAACACACGCAGCATTTTGAGGCCGTGTTGTATATACTTATAATTTTCCAAATGAAAAAACATATTGGTATTTCAATGCTGGAACGCTGCCAAAATTGTACATGAACATCATAAATTTTTATGTAAAATAAAGGCTTGGTGCTAAAAAACACGGTACCAGGGTAAAGGAAAACGACAGGCACACCTGACATGGGTTTTTCGTAATTTACCGATTTTTTGCTTATCAAGTTGTATCCGTAACTCAAAAAAACTCAAAATTTAAGTTTATTATTACTCAATTCCAATATAGCAAAACTATTTCAAATTGGCAAATTTTAGTAATTTTGATACGTCTCACACATACAAGATATACCTATGGTTTATGCGAAGTTACCTATTAAACCCTCTTAACTAATCTCATGAGTTGCCTCTTAACTGTCACTTTATATTAAGGGTTCGAAAAAGATCATAGGAAAATTGTCTTCGGAACCTCAAGTAGCTTTAATGATGGTTTTATCGAGGAACCTGAGCTAACCCAACGATATCGGTAGAGTTCCACTTAACAACATAGGTTTTATTAAAAAAAAAACCTTGGTTTAAGAATCAATCCTCATAAAATTCGCAGGCTTTCTTTACAAAAAACCTGACCAATCCTGCTCTAACCTATAAATAATCTGCATTTGTATTGTATTATTATTTTTATACAATAACAAGATCTATACTAATTAAAAATATTTGTCGGAGAAGTACGTTTAAGAATTGCCCGGCTCAAAAGATGACCTACCGAATAGGCTTCGGAAACAATTTGTGAGTGAATTTACCTATGCCTTATTAGGTCCTTCAGTACATGGGAGATAACTAGTATCTGCCGGGATAAGATAAGGAGAAGAAAGGTGCCCAAATCCGTCAAATTTATTTAATCCTTTCCAATGTTCAAGAAATATTTTTAATATACGGGGTGTCTCAAAAAAGAGAAACATGATACAGTATTTATTTTTCAAAAGACCACGTTTTTATTTCTATTTTTTATTTCTTCTCAAGATTCCAAACATATTTCACTTAGCATGTCCTTTACCTAATTTTAATGGATTTTCAGCAATTTATATATATATAAATAATTTTTATATGAAAATTGACGATTTCTGATTTTGAGAGTGTATAAATTATAAGTCCAAAAATCCGTCAGATTTATTTAATCCTTTTCAATGTTCAAGAAATATTTTTAATATACGGGGTGTCTCAAAAAAGAGAAGCATGATACAGTATTTATTTTTCAAAAGACCACGTTTTTATTTCTATTTTTTATTTCTTCTCAAGATTCGAAACATATTTCACTTAGCATGTCCTTTACCTAATTTTAATGGATTTTCAGCAATTTATATATATATAAATAATTTTTATATGAAAATTGACGATTTCTGATTTTGAGAGTGTATAAATTATAAGTGGTGCTATATTTCTATCTTAGGTTTTTAGGTCTCACTACAACTGTTTAGATTTTACAGCTTTGCTGTACTCGATAGAACAGTGCTCTCGTTTATATCTTATCAACTAGTTAGTTAAATAAAAAATTTGCATAAAAGAATCAAAAAGTAGAAAGATATGCATAAGCTATATTTTTTAAACAGGAAACCCTTTATATTATTATAGCATTAAATGCGCCTCTTCTTCAAATAATATACTTTGTTTAATACCTTTATCTGCAAAGGCAATCGAGAGAATGTACAGTGTACTATATATATATATATATATATGGATCATATGGATCAGGGCTGTCCAACATTAGATAGTCCTAGGACCGAGGAGAGAAACTGTACTTACAGACTGCACTCAAAATTGGAAAACACTGAAATATTGGAAGTTTAACATATAGTGCAGTTTCCTATTTATTTTTTAAACCAGTCAGGATTAAAATTTAAAATTTGGCATATGCATTAGGCAAACCTAACTTCAGGCTTCAGTGGAATACCCGGTTTTAGCCTAGTATCGTAAAACCCGATCGCCCAGTCCAAAATAAATTTAACACAACAAACATACCATAATTTCAGCAGTCAATACGATAAAATAAAAATTAATGTAAATAAACTTAACAGTATCCTATCCTGTTCCGTGTAGAAAAAGATTAACGCGGCAGCGACTATTATATAGAAGCGATGACCGCTAAAGTACAATTAAATTTGGCCAAACGTAGACACGTGTTTCTGACTTAAGATTTTCATCAGTACAGTCAACTAGTTGAGAGACGAGTACACCTAGCACCAGACTTAACAAAACACACCAGAGGCAAAAACAGATGCAAAACCGACATTTGTGGTTACCAAAGAGAACATCTGAAATCTTTGCCGGACTTGATATTCTATTACCGCGGAACAGCATAAAGCCAACTGTGGTGAAATTTATTACCCAAGAATAATCAAATCTAAAGTAGAAAAAGATTAACGCGACAGGAACTATTACATAGTAGAAAGGGATTTTTTTCAGATGGCCGCTAAAAGGCAATGAAATTTGCCGACACGAGTTTCTAATTTAAAGTCTTCATCAGTACAGTTAGCTGATAGATTTTACAGTACAAGTACAACTAGCGCTAAACTTAACAAAACTACACTTCTTTTTCTATTATATAATAGTTCCTGCCGCGTTAATCGTTTTCTACTGTTGATTTGATTATTCTTGGTTAATGAGTTTCGCCGCAGAAACTTTATGCTGCTCCGTGGTAACAGAGTATCAAGTCCGGTACGTGAAGATTTAGGATGTTCTCTTGGTAACCTATAAATCTCAGTTTAGTTGACTGTAGTGATAAAGTTAGTAACATGTATCTACAGTTGGCCAAATTTTATTGTACTTTAGCGGTCATCCCAAAAGTTTTCTACGTATATATATATATATATATATATATATATATATATATATATATATATATATATATATATATATATATATATATATATATATGTATATATATATATATATATATATATATATATATATATATAAAATATACAGGGTGTACCACGACGAACTGCGGCGATCGATTTGTCAGAAAGTAGGCTTTGGAAAAATTTTAAATTTTGGCAGCTAACTAAAATCGATGGGGGCAATTCGCGCAAAATATTTTCAAGGCACTTCCGGTTATACCGGAAGTAGACGTCAACTTTCTTATTTTAAATGGAACACCCTGTATATAATCGAATCTTTGGATTTCTCGAGAAATTCTAGGTATATTTCATGTATAATATCTTATACCTAAGTTGAACTGTTTTTGAGATATGTTGAATTTTAAGTAAAAAATGACGTTTGCAGGTCTAGACATAACTATAAATATCTGCTTACCGAAGTCTCTATTATTTATTTGCGGTTGGCTTCCTTGTCCAAAAGGGTACACTTTAATGGCCTGTGGTGATATTTTTATAGTAAATAAATATAGGGTGATCAAAAACTGGCATTATAAATATACTTCAAAAAATCGTTAAAAGTTACTTTTGTCAAATGGAAACCCCCAATTTTTATAATTTTATCTTATTTAACACTTAAAATAAGGGTGACTTTGTAAAAAGTTGTCTGTTCCAAAAATTTGTAGTTTTTGAGTTATTGACGATTTAACATTTTTTATTCTAATAATACCAGCCAGACGGCTTCTAAGTTTTCTTGTTAGTTGACCATGACGGAGAGGCCTGGCGAGAACAAAACCAATTGGTTACTATAGAAACGTAATATTTGTTGTCGTTTGACAATTACCTACTAAAATATTATTTATTTATTATAGTAATTATAATAATTATTAAACTAATAATCATGCAGGGGCGATTAAATTACACACACCAGAATTATTTGAATTTGTTTATTATCTATGGGGAATCTAACAGAGTTTTAACAAGAACATGCCAGATATTTGCTGATAGATATCCAGATAAACAGAAACCGTCACCGAACAGCGTTAAATAAATGTTGGAAAACTATAAAAATGTTGAAACCGTGAAGACAAAAATTAATTAAAGAAAGCCTATTCCAATTATAGTCTAGTCTACACAAGAGCACAACCTATTTTTTCAATAAATGTTGAAAATGTCCACCTTGTACTTCCAAACATTTTTCGTATCTCCGAATAAATCCCTCGTGGGTGGCCGCTTTAATTGAAGCTGGAGATAACCCTTGCCATACAGTCCTCTTTCGTTGTTACTGGATTAAAATAAACGATTCCTTTTATCGTTTCCCATATAAAATAGTCTAAAACTCTCAGATCCGGGGAACGAGGAGGCCACAGGAAAGGTCCATTATTGGCAATCCACTTGTCATAAAACGAAGCTTGTAAAAAGTTAGTAACTGTAACGGTTCTATGTGGTGGGGCGCCATCGTGTTGGTAGAAAATTTGACTATGTTCTGTCAAAGGTAAATTACTTAAATATTCGTTGTCCAACTCTTCAAGAATATTCAGATATCTTTCTCCTACAAAATTTTACGGAAAGAAATGCTTTGTTAATATTCATCGATTTATTGATTTAAGAAGAAACAAAATACATCAAAATTTAATTAATTTAATCTGAAGAGTGCTCAATAAAAAAAGAAGGTTTAGTATTTTTACCTAAAGATAACTTCCTTATAAAACTTGGGACGAGATATTCTTTTAGATATGATGTGTTACGGTATATGGACCAGTGTTTGTATGAAGTAGTGTTGTGTGACCTGTATAAATAATTTAATTTAATTTATTTATGTAATAATATTTACTAAACGATTTATTTAATTTTGGATTGACGCTAAATTGATAAAAAAAATTATTGTAATATTACCTAAATGGATTATTTTTCAATAAAAAAGTCCTTGTGTTTAGGCAATGTATAACTTACTATTCAAATTTTCTTCGTAAAAATTCAGTTTTATTATTCCATCGTTCCTTACTGCCCAAAATATATTAAATTGCCAGGATTCTTGAAAGTCACCCCTAAAATGGGAATTGTGTCTATTGAAAACGCCATTTTTAGTAAATTTTGCTTCATCGGTCCAAATTATATTGTCCAAAAATCTGGGGTTATCTTGTACCATTGTTAAAATAAACTCGCAAAACTGTACTCCTTTTGGCAAATCAGTGTCTTTTAGATGTTGAACCAATGATATTAAATAAGGTTGGAAGTTGTGTTTTAACAGAATCCTTTGCACTGAGTTCCTCGAGATTCATGATTGTCTTGCCACGTTTCTTAGGGATGTCATTGGATATGCTGCAAAATATCCCAGAATTGCAATCTCGACATTTTCATTATCAACAATGGGCTTCCTCTTGTTAATTTTTGCCTTGACGTTTCCAAAATTTTTATAGCTTTCCAACATTTCTTGAACGCTGTTCAGTGACAGTTTCTGTTTGTCTCGATATCTATCAGCAAATATTTGGCATGTTCTTGTTAAAACTCTGTTAGATTCCCCATAGATAATAAACAAATTCAAATAATCCTATAAACAAATTCAAATAATTATTATAATTACTATAATAAATAAATAATATTTTAGTAGGTAATTGTCAAACGACAATAAATATTACCTTTCTATAGTAACCAATTGGTTTTGTTCTCGCCAGGCCTCCCTATCATGGCCAACTAACAAGAAAACTTAGAAGTAGAAGTAGGCATTATTAGAACAAAAAATGTTAAATCGTAAATAACTCAAAAACTACAAATTTTTGGAATAGACAATTTTATACAAAGTCATCCTTATTTTAAGTGTTAAATAAGATAAAATTATAAAAACTGGGGGTTTCCGTTTGAAAAAAGTAACTTTTAACGATTTTTTAAAGTATATTTATAATGTCAGTTTTTGATCACCTTATATTTATTTATTATAAAAATATCAGCACAGGCCACTAAAGTGGATCCTTTTGGACAAGGAAGCCACCCGCAAATAAATAATAGAGACTTCGATAAGCAGATATTTATAGTTCTGTCTAGACCTGCAAACGTTATTTTTTACATAAAATTCAAAATATCTCAAAAACAGTGCAACTTAGGTATAAGATATTATACATGAAATATACCTAGAATTTCTGGAGGAATCCAAAAATTCGATAATATACAGAGTGTTTTATAAAAAAAAAGTTTTACGTCTACTTCCGGTGTAACCGGAAGTGCCGCCATCTTGAAAATATTTTGCGCGAATTGCCCCCATCGACTTTAGTTAGCTGCCAAAATTTCGAATTTTTCCAAAGCCTACTTTCTGAGAAATCGATCGCCGCAGTTCGTCGTGGGACACCCTGTATATATATATATATATATATATATATATATATATATATATTTTTTTTTTTATATATATATTTATATATATATGGCAGCATGCATGTATATCAAAAAATCAACTTTTTTGGAGTTTAAGCGTTTTCTATTCCTTTTGAAAAGTGACATGAGGGGGTTGAACTTTTGTATTTTAAATGCATCGGTATCGAATTTTACCTTATTTTGTAAACCTTTAAAAGAAAAAAATGTCTGCGCAAACAGGTGGTTTCCACGTCCACCCGTTTTCAAACAGGAAAGTAATGAAAGGGAAATAAGATATATTGTGACAAAAAAAAATATCGTCTATTCTCACATCATGTTAACTTGTACTGTTGGTGGTGATGGGCAACGTAATCGAAATTACAATGGGGCAGCCAGACTGTTCAATGAAGTTTTCCAGAAATGTGCAAGTTATGTGAGAAGTGTTGTCTCCAAGTTCGTAACAACTTTGAAGATTAACAGAAAATATTAAAAAAAAAACATACATTTAAACCCTTCAAAGTTCATCTTATACATAAACTTAATGAAGGTGCCCAGATCACAGATTACAATTTTGTTTTCTTCGCCCTCCTGAAGATTTGCGTGGATATCATTTTATTTAATAGGCTTTTTCCTTAAATATTAAAAAAAAATTCCACGAATTTTTAATCGAGTTCAAAAAAAGAAGAAAATTTCCAATTCGTCCGTTTATACCTATGTACACCGATTATTCCTTGATTTTGATTAATTTGGATGAATTTTGCAGGAAATTTTCAGGGGATCGCCGCGCCGGAGTGGCCCTACAGTAAGCATATTAAAAAATAATAAAATCGAGGAAAAGTGAAACATATTTTATTTTTTGTCAGCTAGATTTTTCCGTCATAACTTTGAAATGCATTACATATTTTTCCTCACAATTTGCTGTTTCGAGTATAAATAACCAATAAAATAAATTGTTTGAGGTGCATGCTCGATTTAGGGGAAAAGTTTTATAGCTATAAAAACATAGGAGTGTGATTTTTTTAAAGAATACAATATCTAATTTCCTAAATTTAAATCATGAGGTATGAAAATAGTAAAGAAATTAGTTAGAGAGCCAATACGATTAGAAGTACAAAAAGTAAATATTGATGTAGCTCTGTAGATGTGCATTTCAATACGTTTCAATTCTAGAATTTATTTCTGCTCTATGATACCTTTGTCTAGGCAAAAATCACTTGTTAAAACAAAATTCTTTAATAGAACGAAATTTACAGTGCTATATTGTCATGTAGATTGTATTGCTATCAAACCTTACTGGGATAAATAATTCATACTTTTTGCGTACTCATGTTCATTCATTCGATACGGTCCAATCAGTTAGAATGTTCATTGATTAATACATTCACAATGAGCTTATTGTCCTTCGCTAATGGTTTGCTGAACTAAACATAAGGATAATATTGGGCTAAACAAAATTTTATCTTGGGTCATTTAAGGTCATTTAATATGCAGCGCAAACCTGCCTGTTCTTTAAATGTTATTATCGCGAATAATCAGAGATCGAGGAATTGCATTTCGCAAGCACCAAAACTTGGTAAATATTGTAAATAATTGGCGCTGAGGCGGTGCTATATATAAAATAGCTCTACAAACCAACGTCCAGGTAGAAAGGATAAACTAGGTCATTCTTTTAGGTAACAATACTTAAGACAAAATCAAAAAAATATGCTATATGGTAATAAAAATCAATACAAGTCAGACACAAAAAAAAAGTTCTTATAAGGTTTTTTGTTCATGATAAAAAAATGCGACGCAACAACAACAACAAGACCAAAAGTTGCAACATGATTTTAACTCCCGGTTTTCTCAGGGCATCTTAGGAATTGGGTTTAGTCTTAGGATGATTTTTGGGATCCATTTATGTTTCACAACCTTGTAACACCTCAAAATCAGATGTTCCAAACTTTGAAACGTCCTAAAAAAAGTTTTGTTCTTTTAACTAGCTATTAACATCAATACATGGTAAATATAATAAACTTAACTATTTTTATGTTTCGATAGACCATGTAGGTCTGAGGCCTTAGTTTAATTACGAAATATACAGAAAAAAATCATTTTGTCTGCTATTTCTCTGCTAGCCAAATTAGTTTTTTTTTTATATTGACTGATGTCTCTCATGTAACCTAACCACTTGATTTTACTGCGTTGTGGTTTAGTTAGAATTAAAATTAAAAAACTTAATATGTGTAGTTTTTTCGGGCTATATATGTTTCATTCCGGGTGTAGATTCGTTCACTGTCGTTCTGAAAAGAAAAGTTTTGCTGACATGTCGCGCCAAAATCACATTTGGCATTTTCGAGGGTTTCCTTCTCGCGTCCGAATTGAGACTTAAAGTGTTTATACTTTATACCCCCACCCGTAGCCGAAGGTTATATCTGAGCGTCCGTTGGTCTTTATTTATGTTTTCCGGATGTTGCTGTTGTTTATTAATGATTCGTTCCTTTAATTTAAATCGCCTGAGTTTTCTATTTCTATGGCTTCTCGAATTATTCTGGTCTTATAATGCTCTATATTGGCGATCTCCCTAAATCCATCAAAATTTATTTTGAGGCCGGTTTCCTGATGATGTAGGAATAGGGCCGAATTTGTTTGTTTGTTTCTGATGCTAAGTTTATGCTCCTCTATTCTTACTGATATTCGCCTGTTGGTTTGATCCACGTACAGCTTTTCACAGTTCTGGCATATAATGCTGTATACTCCGTGGTTTTCCAATTTGATTTTGACTTTTGGGTTTCCAAGTAGTTTACCTATGGTTGTTTGGGGCTTGTGCAATGTTTGTGTTGTGTTTTCTAAGAATTCTTCCGATTCTGTCTGTTGTGCCTTTTACAGATAGTAAGATTACTTCTTGCCTTCCCGGTTCATAATCTTTGGTGTTCGTTGTTCGGGAACCCTGTGCAATAATAGCTTTCTCTATAGTGGGATTTCTGTAGCCATTTTTATTTAAAGCACCAAATAATATATTAAGTTCTAACTCTAACTCTAGAGTAAATTGTCCTGTTGACCATGTTGTCATATCATAAACATGTCATCCACATAACGACTTTATAATTTGGGCTTCAAGTATATCATAAATAAATTTGCGATTACTGGTGATAGCGAGGATTCAATTGGAGCACCATCTGTTTGTTTATACATTTGCCTGTTAAATGAAAAATAAGTATTTTTAAGGGAATGATCCGAGAGATGTATTATATGTGTCTGGAAATCCTCGTTCATAGCAATCCTGTCCAATGCTTCGTCGATGGGAATACTAGGATACAAAGACTTGAAATCTAGGCTTGCTATTATATCGTCTTTTTCAAGCGAAATGCTCCGAGTTTTTGACAAATGAATCACCTTTTAAGACAGCTGGTTGCATACTTTTGGCATACTGGGTTGTGTATTTTTGGTAAACCATAGAGTTTAGGACATTTGCTCGACTTTTCCCGTGGCATGTTTTTTGTTGTAACTTAGATGCGAAAATTTCATCAGACTGCTGAGTTATTTCTAATAGTTTAAAAAACGATCTCTAATTTAACTTTTGACTTATTTTTAGTCAAGGTCTTTGGCAAAGTTTGAATGGCGTATTGCATGCAAAACAACTTTTGTTTATATGCACTCACTCTAGGTGTATATCTATTGTACTTTTAATGTTAATCTTTAGTCTTTTAGATACCATTGGAAAGTTCATAGTCTTGCTGAATGCATCCTTGGAATTCTTTTTTACATAGTTTAAACATTACATAGAGATCTATTAGAATACGCTGTTGATTCTTCGGTTAGTACGCCTCTTGTAGGAGGTATACAGTTAAACCAAGTTTGACGGCCTTATGTCATCATTAAATCTAAGAAATCTAAAAAGATCTCCGTTATTCGATAATGTTTTACAAGGACTGAACTGATCTTGTTATGGCCTGTCCAGCGCTCATATATATCCCAGCTGCCTGTTCCTGTAAGACCTACACTTTCGTGCAACTCTTTCCACAAATTGTTTTTTGTTTCAGATAACAAGTTATATAGACAGACAAATGGAAAATCAATGACCCCGTTTTACTAAAAGGGTTTTTATTAGTAGGCTTGGGGTTCACTGATAAATTTCCGTGGTCAGGGTTGCCATTCCCCAGCGGTGTCCGATCCGCTAGATGATTCGGCTGCCTATAGACGTAAATCTCACTACTGGCAATACCTTGTCAAATATTGCTGCATGTGTGTTGGGTATGATGACGAAACAGCAACACACGAGATTGATGCGGCGAATTATTTAGGAAACTGCCTTCCTTGGTTGAATTTGTTCTCCGCCACCCCCTGCTTTTTAGTTTTGTTTTCATTGCTTTAATGCTATTTGCTCTTTTATTTCAATTATCCTCTCTATATTAGTTATAGAACATTTTTGTGGCACCAGATCTGTACTGTATTATATTTCATGTAAGCATTTTAGGAAAGATAGGATTTGAGTTAATTTAATGGTTAGAATCTATATCTATATCCTTTGTAAAACGGGTTGTGTTCTCGTATACCTAATAAATAAACAACATATTCTCTGGCAAAGATTTTAGGTTATCGAAATGTTCGCTTTTGTTCTTTTATTAATCAATGTAGTGGCTATAATTAAATCAGTTTTGCTATACCATGCCCCACTGGGAAACACCCGTCTGGTCGTGACAGGAAGCAAACCTGGGTGCCTATAAACCTTTTAGTCGCTTCAATGAATTATTTCTGCAAGACGGCTTCGGAACTCGGTAGCCTCGACCACCTAGGATGTCTGAATGCCAATTTCTCTCGTACTTTCGTAATTGTAGCGTTTATGAGAAAAACCGTTTAATTTTGTCCTGTTTTACTCTACGCAAAATTACAGGAAATGAGAAGAGAGAATACTTAGTTATATTAAACAGCTCTAATATTTAGGAACAGTTAATATCCTTCGCTATTAAAAATGCGAAGATTCATTATATTGATCAAAAACATGACTAATCATATAAATATGTTAGTTACCATTTATATCGTTACCGAAATGCAAAACATTACCTAAACAAGTTTAAGAGTTAGGTCAGATTTAATTAATATGGCAACTAAAATTGTTAGTTGTGTTTGATATATAGTTCTTAGATATTTAGAAAAATTATTTGTACAATTGTTGCTTATTTCATTTTAAACCTATAACTGTCAAGTTAGACCTTTTCTAAATTTAAACCTCTTTGGTGAATACGGGGGTAAGTGTTTATAATATTTACAGGTAGATGCTATATAAATACAAGTTTTTGTTTATTTCGTAGTCTTATAACGTAATTGTTACCGGGTGTATTTTGTATGTATAGTCAAAAGTAGTTTTATCGTGCGGGTCATACGATTTATCAACGACAAACTTTTAAGGTTTGTTTTTCTTTTATTACGTGTAATCATATCCTCCGCATCAGACCTATGATATTTTCATATGAAAAAAGAGGATAAATATATAAATACCAGCAGTTGCAAAATCTTTGAGCGATGTAACTTCAAAGTCAGATTGACAAGTCAGTGACAAAATGAGTAATAGAAAACAATTTTCGGGTTTTTTGCAACCACAAGCGAAAAAAATGGTATTAAATCTAATAAAATATTACGAAAATGAAAATTCACCGGCCAATATCCAGGAGACAGTAGCAAAAGCTCTGGAAATCAGTATAAGGACTGTGCAGAAAATTGTGCATGAAAAAAAGCATAATTTACTACCAAAGAAGATTGAGAAATGTACAGGAAAAAAGCCAAAGACAGAAGACTTAACAATGTAAAAATGGCTGTTCGTAATGCAATTTACGATTTATACACATCAAAAACTAATATAACCTTTCAAGTTTTAAAAGAAGCTTTAAAAAATCGAGGCATATTGGAAATTGGACTAAAATCGTTGTCAACATTAATAAAAATGTTGTGTTTTCGATATAAAAAGGACTGTAATCGAAGATTTAATTCAAAATTTAGAAAAGTTGTGTTTTTAGACGAGACTTGGATATTTTCTAATGGAAGTGGTTCGAAATCTTGGCACGACGAGTCTGTAAAAAGTGTCAAGAGAAAAAAAATCATTTTGCATGCAGGTTCTTCAACAACAGAATTTTTCCCAGGTGCAAGTTTACTCTTTTCTTCAACATCCAAAAGTATGGACTACTATAATAATATGAACTGTGAACTGTTTGAAAAGTGGTTAAAAGAACAACTAATTCCATTTAGATGCTCCATCTTTAATCATTCTAAAAAATGCATCTAATCATTCAAGAATCTTAAATAAACAACCTACTTCATCCTGGGAGAAAAGTGATATTTATGACTGGCTAATAAAACAAAAACAAAATCCTTTACCCAATATGCTGAAACTAGAACTTCTTTTAATGACAACATCTATTAAAAAACCAACAATATATGCCGTAGATGAAATATTACGGGAAAATGGTCATGAAGTTTTACGACTGCCGTCATACCATTGCCAATTTAACGCAATAGAATTAATACGGGCTGGGGCAAAATCATATTACGAAAAACACGTGAATGATGATCTTACATCAGATGAAGTGCAAATTGTTTGGCAAGATTCGTTAAATTATATTACGCCGGAGTACTGGAAGAACATACGGAGAAATTAATATGGGATTGGTAGAATCGAGAACGAGTTTTAGATGTCGAAATAATACCAATGGTCATTGCGCCATTTGAGGACGACTCAGAAGACGAGGACTTTTTAAGTGATGATGATATTTTTTAGTCTATAGTATTAAAAAGTTTCTGAAGGATTATATTAGTCTTTGACCTGTATAAATCATAAATTGCATTATGAATATTCATTTTTGCTTAAGTCTTTTGCCTTTGGATTTTTTCGCATACATTTCTTTCTTCGGAAGTAAATTATGTTTTTTTTTCATGCACAAGTTTCTGTACATTCCTTATACCGATTCTTAGAGCTTTTGCCACTGGCTCCTGGATATTAGCCAGTAAATTTTAATTTAAATTTTTTTTTATTAGATTTGACACCATTTTTTTGCTTACTTTTTTAGTACAATTGTAATTTTGTAGGCAATAAATAAATAATTATAGAATACTTGTTCCAATTTTAAAGTGTGTTTAAAATAAGTAAATTTCTTTTATTAATTATAAGACAAAATTTGATATATAAAAATCGATAAAATCACTTTACCAGAAACTCGGGGCTAACGAAAAATACAGGCTATATATATTTATATATATATACATATATAAATACAAATATAAATATGTATAAATATAAATATATATATACATATAAAGCCTGTATTTTTCGCATGCATAGCCCTTAATTTTAGACTGAAATTTGAAGAAATCGGATAAGTAGGTTTTTAGCTATGCCGCGAACAGACAAACTGACGGACAGACATACCTACAGACAGACGGAATTGAGGAAACATGTTTTTTGGTATCTAGGGACCCTTAAACGTAAAGATCTGAAAAAATCTCACGAGGGAAGTAGTAACTAATTATCTTGTGTTTTTAACAAAAGTGTATAATATTTTTGCAAAATAAAATTTTGCACAATACAAAAAAAACAAGATTTCTTTGCACAGGGATGGCCCTCAATTAAATAAATGACACTGTATAAGTGGTTAGATTTTTAGGTCAAGCGGCGCTCATAATTTTTGGTGATTGATAAAAAAATCTCACTTTCATTAAGTGGCTGTATAAACAGAACATATCCCGATTGTTGCACTGATTCGAACCGCCTTCCGACTTTATTAAGGCGCTTGCCATTTTGTGTAGTTCTGTTTTTGCCGACCAAAAAATTTTAACCAAATACATATTTAGCGAATTTTCTTATTTAATTCCTCGGCATTTAATATATAAAAAAACTTTTTTTTTTGTAAATAGCTAATCGAGATTTAATAGCTCGATAAAAGAATCACAAAACATTTTGGTATTCACTGTGTTTTCTGATTTGATTCATAATGTTGGTGACCTTTGGACCAGCAGGATAAGACCGCATTTGACTATATAATTAAAAATCTGTTATGTATTCCCAAAGACCAACTATACTTCTCTAATCGGTTTTTGATGTTTCTTTATACATGAGTAAAGATGTTTATTAAACAAAAAACAGATTTTTAAATGTGTTCAGATTATTTGTTGCGCTTAGATTGACAAACAAAAATCTTTTTTGGCTTTTTCGCAACTGAATAAAAATATTTAACTTTAAATTAATTGAAGTAAATATTTAATATAATTACATACCTCAACTTGTAGACTAGTCTGTCTACGGAATGTCTCGATACATAATATAAACAATATTATTTAAGCAAGCATAAGAAATTATAACATTTACCTTAAGTTTTTATAGACACATAGTAGTTGTACAAATACTTTCATCCTATCGGGACTCATTAGTGCGCCGATCGTACAACTACTATGTGTCTATAAAAACTTAAGGTAAATGATATAATTTCTTATGCTTGCTTAAATAATATTGTTTATATTATGTATCGAAACATTCCGCTAGTCTACATGTTGAGGTATGGAATTATATTAAATATTTGCTTCAATTAATTTAAAGTTAAATCTTTTTATTCAGTTGGGAAAAAGCCAAAAAAGATTTTTGTTTGTCAATCTAAAAGCAACAAATAATCTGAACACATTTAAAAATAAAATTATACTTAGATGGCTGCAAACTATCAATTTTTTCATATCTAGGTACATCTCAAACAAATTGACAAATTTTAAAATTTTGAAATCAATTCTTTTCTATTATTTAATTTAATGTTTCTCTCTTACGATCGGCCTACTGATGAGTCCCGATAGGAGGAAAGTATTTGTACAACTACTATGTGTCTATAAAAACTTAAGGTAAATGATATAATTTCTTATGCTTGCTTAAATAATATTGTTTATATTATGTATCGAAACATTCCGCTAGTCTACATGTTGAGGTATGGAATTATATTAAATATTTGCTTCAATTAATTTAAAGTTAAATCTTTTTATTCAGTTGGGAAAAAGCCAAAAAAGATTTTTGTTTGTCAATCTAAAAGCAACAAATAATCTGAACACATTTAAAAATAAAATTATACTTAGATGGCTGCAAACTATCAATTTTTTCATATCTAGGTACATCTCAAACAAATTGACAAATTTTAAAATTTTGAAATCAATTCTTTTCTATTATTTAATTTAATGTTTCTCTCTTACGATCGGCCTACTGATGAGTCCCGATAGGAGGAAAGTATTTGTACAACTACTATGTGTCTATAAAAACTTAAGGTAAATGATATAATTTCTTATGCTTGCTTAAAAAATATTGTTTATATTATGCTCGAAACATTCCGTAGACAGACTAGTCTACATGTTGAGGTATGTAATTATGTTAAATATTTGCTTCAATTAATTTAAAGTTAAATATTTTTATTCAGTTGCGAAAAAGCCAAAAAAGATTTTTGTTTGTAAAAAACAGATTGTTGTAACATGTACCTTAACAAGAAATTTGTTATTTTCGTTTTATAAAGACCTTAAATCAAGAAAACAAAAATTAAATATATACAAGAAGGAGATGGTCTAAGCTATATCGAGACCCATAGTGATCGATGATCACCTTGTCATCGGATTATGGCTTAAGTTCATTCACATCTCCGAAACTAATCAATTTTTAGTTTTCAGATCGTAACACTTAATACACGAGACGATTAAAACTATGGGGTAACCTTTTTTACAAGCATTTTTTGTATTGGATACCTATTTAATATTTGTTTATAAAATAAACGTAAGGTAATATAGGAGTAAAATGGACAAAAAAAGATATATTTGCGAATTAGTTTCTCCGAAATAAATTATTAAATAAAACGTTTGTTATAAGAAAGTTGTGGTAAAAAAGTGCGTATCATATGTTTCAATTTCAATATTTTCTCAGTGGATATAGATAGCGCTACCTGTTTTCGTAGGAAGTATTCAGACCCCAAATTTCTACAGCTTTGTCTGAAAATAAAATCCACACACTTCGCTTGCGTGCCCGTTGCCCGAGGAAAGATATATAAGACGCAGAGCTGAGATAATACTTTTTAAATATAAAATAACAAAATTATTGACGAAAAAACAATAATTGAACGTCAAAAAGAATTTTTTTTGAAAAATGTTAACAGAAAAAGATTTGATAATTGGTATATGGTTTTTAACTTTCATTTCTGATTTAAACGAAGCAACATAGGGAACAGTAGATAGTATCGGTCGATAAAGCTCTACTTTCGGTTTACAAATATACCACCTACTAGCTGAACCTATGCACGCTGAACTACAATGGCACGAGGAAAAATAAGAAGTGTGTTGTCACAATAGAGATATGCGAAAGATGAAATTAAATAAAATAATGCTTCTTTGTGTATAGTACATTTTTAGTCAGCTATCTTGATACCAAAATACCTAAATTTTTTGTTTTCCCAACTTTACACAGGCAATATAAAATAGACCCTGAAAAAAACAAAGAGTGCGTAGATTATTTCCAGCAATGTATATAGGTTACCGTTGAAACTTAATTAGCAATATCCTTATTTTATCTGTATTTAATTTGGGGATGTAGTTTATCAAAGGTCGTCAAATGAAAGAATTTTAAAATGTATCCAAAAATTTCAAAATAGCTGTATGAAATTATCCTAAAATATTTCTTTTAAAAACCATATGACCCATATTTAAACAATATAGTTTTATCGATAGCAAATCAAGGCAATACTTAACAGCTTCATTGCCAATCACAATCGACAGTTTCTGCGTGCTATTGGATCCGACGATTTGGTGGAATTCATCGACTGCAATAAAATAGTTAAACCATATCACATCACTGAGGATGGAAGTTAATGTATAAAGTTAAACTCGAGGTATTAAATTTTATTCTCCAGTATTTTATGAAAACATCGGCAAGCAAAAACAAACAATTAGGCACATCCACTATAGAGAAAGGAGTAGACACTGGTGAAGAGAGGAGGGACCAAGAAAGTGAAGAGATACCGAGTACATTTAAAGCCCGGACGGTGTCCGGTGACGTAGGAGCTACGTCTTTTTTAAATCCTCGCCTGTCCCAATTGGTCCTAGAAACATAGCGCATAAGAGATCAGACTTAACCATAATATATTTATATATTCAGAATCTCCCAAATAAACTTAATCAGCTTGAATTGCTTACTGCGAAGCTTCAACCGGCAATTCTTTGCCTAACGGAGACGTGGTGCGCTACTGAAGGAATAACGCATGATTATACCGGAATACTTACCAGTGTCATATTTTTGCACAGTGGGCACGGTGGTGTCGTCGTATATACTAAACAATCAGTAACATGTAAACCACTGAACTTTATTTCCAGTTTGAAATTGAGACTGGGAGAAGAAGATTGATATTGTGCCTTTATACAGGCCACCGTCTGGGAGTGTTGCGGGCATCCGAGATTCTTTCCGGAAGTGGATTTGTCCTAATGTAATTCTATATGGTGATCTAAACATAAATAGCCTTAAAAAAAATAACAAATATAATCTTCTAAAGCATCTGTTTGATTCGTTTGGAATTACTGACTATAGCGTGGGACCAACTCGCGTTTTTGCAACGAAAACAGGAACGTCATCATCGTCAATTGACTACATGGCCACAAATATGCAGGACCACATTATTTGTAATATACTTGAGCCATATATATCGAACCACCATCTTCAATTCCTGGGGATTCCGATTCAACCCCTTGAACAGTGTCCGAAAATAAGTGTCAGGGAAGTACGGGTCACTTTTACTGCAGCACTGGAGAAATTAAAAACTACCCTCAAAAACACAGACTGGATCTCAGAAATACTTATGACCTAGCAAAACAAACGTGTTGCCAAGACCTAATGCAAGACTACAAGCACAAGAAAAAGCTATACAGAAAACACTTAAACATTGCTAAAGCCAAGTACAACAGATCAATAATTGAGGGCTCAACTAGCCAATCAAAAACAATATGGAATGTTGTCAATAAGGAGCTGAACCGAGTTAAACAGGAGAAACCCATAACTCTTAAAGTTAATAGTCTTATAGAAGCAGACCAAAGGAAAGTTGCCGAAGAGTTTGCACGTTTCTTTTCAACAATTGCGGAGGAGAAAATTCAACAGCACTTTAGCCACCACCTATCTGCTATCAATGCCAGCAAGAAAATCTACGAGGAAATCAAACATCCATTAGCAAAAATAATGAATCAGGCAATATCCACTGGTGTATTCCTCTCTTCTTCCTCTTGACATTAATATAATTACTTACTAGTATTATGGAAACCTGGAGGCCTATGGCTACGGGGGCATACATATCTATTAATACCAGTGGGTTACAAATTTTTTTGTCGTACTATTACGTTATTGCATC
This sequence comes from Kuschelorhynchus macadamiae, assembly GCA_030620095.1. NCBI lineage: Eukaryota > Metazoa > Arthropoda > Insecta > Coleoptera > Curculionidae > Kuschelorhynchus > Kuschelorhynchus macadamiae. The sequence goes on along the minus strand of JAUTXW010003830.1, from coordinate 558,672 downwards.
CACATTATAAATATTCAAAAAATCTGAGAATTCAATTTGATTTTAACAAAATTTTCAATTTATCATAGTAGACACTATAATGCGCGAAATGCTTTCAAACTTAAACAGTCAAAATGCAAGAAAGTTTTGTAATTCCTGACTAAATTGCAAAAAAGGGGGTAAAAGCAACACAAAAATGGCTATCGAAGAAATCGAGAGACGCCTACGATAGAGGAAATGACAAATTTCTAAACTGGTTGACAGAAAACTGTGTAGAACATATTAATGGAACTGTGCTGCTTGGGTACTTTTGCGATCTCGCTGAAAAATTTTCTCCAATTTCTTTATGGGCCAAATATTGAATGATAAAGAAGACGTTAATGGTAAATAAGAATACCAACATCGCTAATTACCACAAGTTAAGTGAATATTTGAAGCAAGTGTCAAAAAGATGCCAGACAAATAAGTCTAAAGTTCTGTCTAGAGAAGATGTTTCACCTCATGCGCACCGAATAAGAGTTTTTAATGAACAACGTTGCATTCATATTTGGTGTATTTGGTAGATCTCAACGACAAGAATTTGTGAATATGCTAGTTACTCACGAGGAGATGAGTTCCAAGTTTTTACCATTATTGACATAGATGAAATGAAAAGTTTGAAGCTGATAAGAGACTACATGTCTTTACGGCTACATGGTTGTTCAGAAAAAAAAACTGACCTATAGGCAAGGTCTCTGTACTGTACATATAGTTGGCAAAAATACATTTGGAAAAATCTCGTTCATCATTGCTAAATTTCTGGGTTTGATCGATCCTTATAAGTGTACAGGTCACTATCTGTTATTAAGTTAGTTAAATATGAATCAACGTGTGCTGTAGGCAATCTTATTATCACCAGATCCTTCCAGAATTGCCAATTTTATGTAAATTCGACTAAATAATGTTAAGTAAATGTTTACATAATACTTTAATTTCAAATTTTGTAATTATATTAATGAAGGTTTATTAATGAGTTAATGAAAAACTGTTTTTTTTTGTGTCTCTATGCCCGCGCGGGCTCTAAAGAGCACTTTACTTAATGCACTTTCTGATGTACAAAACCAAAATTCTATTTACTAAAAGTGTCGACTATATCAAATCAGTATCGTACTCAATAATTTGAATTTCTATAAATATGAAATAAACCTGGTCGTAGTCAATTAAGCTTTGAGAAAATTAAAGAGTAGTGATAATTTGATTTATTTTTAAAACAAAGTGATCAAATTAATAAGCTGTAACAAATATAAAATGGTTATTACGTCGTTTTTTACTTCATTCTTATTTTTAATTTATATAATTTAAGAATGTTTATTTTTTAAAAGATCGAATAGATTTTCCATAGATACGTCCTCATAATAACTGTCTTAAAATGTTTGATCTCTTGGAGTTTGTGGCATTTTTTTTGTTGTTGTTGCTTCTCATCGGTTCGAGAACAGCGAACCAAATCAGTTTTACTAAATTCTCCTTCCACACACAATATACTTGTATCTTTTATTTCTGCAATTCCAAAAGCTATAACGGTTTTTTTTGGGTAGCAAATTATAGACTTTTTACCCACTGTATTAAGGCCGGTACTTACTATAGTAGGCTTTCTATGTTTATGATTATATCTTATCAGTACTATGTATTGCGATAAGTTTATGGTTCGTTTTTCGTTAGTTTTCTTGATTTTTACTGAATATTATGTCACTTACTAGAATTTATTATACCCAAACCCACATAGGTTTTGGAGCCACTTTCACAGTACACAACCGATTGTAATTACGTCTAAAACTTTGCTCTAATAACCTATATAGTTAAACTATTTTGCTAATTTTACTGGTTGTTCCCACTATTAAACCTATCAGTCTATATGTATATAAAGTGTTAAACAATTTACCCTTCCAGGTAAAATAATTGACTTTAAAACCTCATTTCAAGATCAAAGGAAGCCTAATCCAGTTTTCGCTACTGATGTTCGATGGAGTTATTCTTCTCATACAATCTATATGTCAAAGCCAATCGAACTTTTATTAGCTGTCTATTATACAGGGCGTCAAATAAATGCTTGAGGCATATTAGTCAAAGTTTGTTTAAAAACTATAGTTCAACCAATCAACGATAATTTTGTTTTCGAAATTTTTTTTTACCTTTACGTTCATACTACGTTTTGAATTAATTTTAATTTGGGGAGGTATTTTAGTTGAGTGACAGTCAATTAGAAAACCTAATGTTATAATTAATCGCCATTTCGACCACCATGAGATCATCTTCAGGATTCCGAAAGTTAAGAACTGGTGTTATGTAACTTTTCCTTTTAAAGGAGTTATAGTTCAGTAATGGGTATGTACATGGAAAATAGTAATGTGCACTAATTTTTTTTGCAAATGGTACCTCTTGAGGGGCTCTTTAAGAGTAAGCAGAGTGCTTACACGAAGGTCGCCTGGTTTACAAAAGAATCGCCAAAAAAAGCGGTTTTTGCCCAATATCTTCCAAAATATGAAATATACAATACATTGTTTTACTTGTGGTGGTGCAGATCATTACCTACAAAAAAGATTATAAATTTTTTTTTCGGAAACATAATAGTTTTAGAGATAAATCAATTTAAAGACATCATTGATTTTCCTCTTCTCTTTTTTCTGACCAAGAGAAAAATTCTTGAATTTGTTAGCAAGTGCGAGGAAAAGTTTTGCCATAACTCGAGTAAAAATTATCTTTTAATTATAATTCAAAATGAGTTTGGAAGAAGAAATCGGTGGCTATGATATGTAACCATAACATAAGATACTTTTTAAACTCAATTTTTGCAAAAACTATCAGAACTACAGAAAAAAACATAAATACCTTTTTTAGGTAATAATCTACCCTACATTTTTTAGTTAAACAATTTTGATCTATCTGCGATAATTTGGAAGATGTTGATATTTGTTTTTTTTTTGTGAACCAGACGGCCTACGTGTGAACACTCTGCACAAACCTAAACAGTCCTACGTGAGGTACTAATGGTAAAAAAAAGTGCAAATTAAAGCATGATAAAAAACATACTATGTACAGGGCACAACACAGTTAAAACCTAATAAGACTTAAATAAGGATAATATAAATTAATAAGAAAATTAATGTTTTTTAGCAGGTATTCCCATACTTACGTACAAATGTGATTTCTTTTGTAAAATTTAAAAATATACAATTTGCCGAACATTATTTAAATAGTTGATATTTTGTACAATTTGGTCGACCGGTACTTTGTTAGCTAAAATAGCGGTTTCATCAAAATTGAAGGGATATTGTAAATTCCAAAATTACTATTTTGGACACTAAAAATAAATCAAAACATATTGAATTTGTGGGATCTTGTTGATTCTGGAACTGGACGAATATATAAATAATGTCCTCCAAGACTTAAAAATACGAACAAGTAATTTGCTAGCTATAAAAATAATTTGAAATGTTTGTTACAGTGCAGATAAAAGCAGGTATTACCATTACCGATACATAAATTATATTAGAAGAAACCCCTTTTAAAATCAAATGTGCTCGTTTGTTTAGACAATTTCAAGTCAAAGGTTTAAGTTTAGAAATATCTTACGTACAATAGAATACTTTCCACTACTACCTCCTTTTTATTTTATTTTTTTTGTTTTTTTTTTATTTATTTTATTATTTTACGTTGTTTTACTCGGTGCTCAGATTCTTTTATTTCGGAGGCGTTAGGGCGTGAGTTCAAATAATTTAAACAATATTGTGGGCGCCAGGCCTAGCGTGGCCCAAGAGGTTGAGCAGAAAAGAAAAAAAACAAGATAGATACTAATGTACGCTAAGACACAATACTTAAGTTAACTTGTAATGTAGCTTTCCAAAACCTTCTAATTCCTGCAATGGACAGATTATAAATAAAAGAATAAAATACTAATGCAAGAAAATTTATTGTAAATTGTATATAAAATATAAGTATAAATATCACAGTGGTATTAAATGTTGTTCAACACAATCAACAGTAACAATCAAATCACCACATATGAGGTAAAACAATAACTACACTATTCATGAAATTAAATGTGCCAAATGAAATAATATCTATATCTTTAAGTTTAATATCTTGAAAGTACTGAAAAATTTTGATACATAAATTTACCATAAAAGTTAAATGAACTACCAGTAATTAAATATTTTTTGATTATTAAAATTTAAATTATGCAAAACTGATTAGGTGGAAAGATTGGAGTAAATATTTAAAGTATTAAAATTTTAAATTAAGTAAAATGATTAGATGGATAATTGAAAAGAAAGAGAGAGGGCAAGGATACAACCTTGAATTAAATTTTATTTTCTTAATTAAGTTTTATATTTGTTACCAAATATTGTTGAAAGAGCATAGCATGAATGTTGCAAAACCAGATTTAATAAATATTATTTTATAAAAACCTCATATGAGAGATGCAAATATTAGTATCAGATACCGATATTGGCTGAAAATCACCGATAATATGAAGATGGGCTGTAATGCAAAATATATTCAAACAATCGTAAAACTATAACAGGTGGCTGAAAATCACAGGTAATTTTAGGAAGTACTGCCCATTACAAAAAACTTAACACTTATGACACTAAGACATGGGTACCCAATATACACTCAACATACCTAATATAACTTATACTACAAAAAACATAAAGTCTCTTACTACCTATAAGCTATGAGCACTTACAAAGCAATTATTTGGAAAAAAACAATAAGAGTGTTTTACAAAACTCAAATTTAAAAAAATAAGCCAGAAGATGCAATGAATTCTTTACTCAAAATCAACTAATTAAATAAAATACAACAAAGTAATACTTTAGAGAGTTATAGGTACCGAAATTAGAATAAAAGTTTATAGTTACTGATTTGCAAATGAATTCATGAGAAACTATTTAGAATTAAATTGGTTAATGACTTAAAGTGACTTTATAAAGGTAATTATAGTGCGAGAAGGCTGAATAATTGAAAAATTAGAAACGAAAGATCAAATTTCTAATGTACGCTCAGGGTAAGTAGAACACCAGTAGTAAAGCTACCTTTTATAAGCTAAAACAAGGAAAGGTACTTATCTTTAGACTCGGTGTTAGGTTGGTTCCCTAAATGAAGACTTTCCTTAACGCTTCACAGCAGCGATTAGCCTATAAGCTCAACCAAAAGGAGGTGGTCCTCTAGACGAGCAGACTGCAACGGAGACCCCAAAACAGCACAAGCCAACAAGGAAAACCTCAAATGCCCCGTTCCAGCTACGCCACGGTAGTCCAACCAGAATCTAAGTTTCCAACTTCCTGCCTGATGTCCCTAAGTTGACCTGCCTAAGCCACTGTTCTTCCCACAATAAAAGAATGATGTTGATTTTATTGTGATTGCGGTATTAATTAAAATATGCTCCTGCTGTAGGTTAAAAGGTCCTTGTAGTCGGATAAAAGCTCCTTGCAGTACGTTAAAAGCCTGAAAAGATAGAGAAATGTGCTGAGTACCAACCCACGTGGCGACTATTCCATGAACCATCTCCCTAGCAAGATTTTCTAATAATTTTGAATGACTAATTACCTGATGTTATGGCTTTGAGTAGTCTTGAAGTGCTTTCCAATCCCAATTAAGGCTTCATAGAATTCGCCGATCAGTAGAACTTCTTACACGTCGTGTAAAATGGCGGCACAAAAAAACTATTATTCTGCAGAGAGGTAGTAAGAGAGGATCTCTTTGTTCGGTCCAAAGGTTTTATAGTCCTAACATAGCAAAAAAATGATGTATCCTGTTCCGGTACATGGTACCAACCTAGTACTCTCGATGACAGAAACCCTCGACAGACATTAAAAAAATCATATATAACCTCAGACTTTGAAACCCCTGACATAATTTGGAAATAAAACATAGGGTATAACGGGTTGCCTGCAGTAAGGTGTCGCCAAACAACGATCTCGGATTTTATTAACATTAGGGACTTGTCGCGTCGTTGCTTTATTATTTACGATAATTATTGGTTTGTATTTTATATATTTGACTGTCTTAAAAGAAACAAAATATCATCAGATATTTTGTGAATAAATATACTATAATTAAGAACTTGACCGTTGTAATAATCATTTTCAAAATGATTGTTACACCACACATTTTAAAAAAGTTTAAAGTGAATGTAAAACCCGTGCTTTAATAATTTTGCCAGAAAATATATTCAACTCTTTTTTTATTGTCACAACAAGCTGTATTTGATTTCAGAATTAAAAGAACTAAACAAAAACAAAAGTTACGCAGACTAACTTCACAAAAAACAGGCCAATTCAACGATATTGTGGATATCTTTAGGTGGTATATCAATTTAACTGACTTAGTCTCCTGAAAATGTACTTGCACTAGGCGACAAATTTAACCTACCATATTATAAAAAGAATCCGCCTTTGGAACGTCTTATTACAGAAGTTGAATATATTGTCGACTGGTGAAAACATCAAAATCGAAACTCATATTAAGCTGTTAATATCCCTACTAACTTTATGCAATAAAATAATACCCTTCATAAGAACAAAATAATATTAAGCCATAAAAAAGAATCTGTTAACTAAGCAACAATCCAATTTTTTAATTTTAAAAGCTGATAAAGGTAACACCACAATAGCAATAAATAAAACAGTTTACTTATTATATACTATTACTCTTATAATTTTTCTCAGATAGAGGCACTTACACAAAGCCAGGAAAAGATTCAACAGTAACAGTTCAAAATGAAATAAACAAAATTATAAATAGAAGATAAATTTAGCAATTTTGACAAAAGCTGATGGTAAGAAACTAAAACGATCAGTTAATGAAGTTTTTCCAAAATTGTATTTTCAACCTAAGATACACAAACAGAATACTTCTCTCAGACCTATTGTAAGTTTTGTGGGTTATCCTACCTATAATTTAACAAAATTCGAAAAAGATGAGTATTACGAAAAAAATTCTTTTGAAACTGTGTTATTTATTCAGGATTTTCTGGTGCTCGTACGCCATGGTTTAGTCTCTCTTGATGTTGTCTCTCCGTTCTCAATATTCCCACAAAATCTTACAATTGACTTACTTTTAGAAAAACGGGACATGATTAAAGGTCAGTGTCAATAAACGAGAGTTGAATTCCTTCAACTTTTAAATTTTTGTTTTGAGAATAGCTATTTTTTTCGACGGTAATTTTTTAAACAAATATACGGCCTTGGAATGAGCAAATGTTTGTCCCTATCTAGCTCGAATGGTGTTATGTCTAGTTTATCAAAGACATATATTGAAAATCTAACTTTCAAATTAATATATTAAACGCTGTGTGGATTTTAAATATGTTTTGATTTATTTTTAATGACTACAATAGTAATTTTGGGAAATATTATTGAATCAAGAGAAACTACACCATGTTCTTCGAGCATCTGGAAATCCTGAATAAATGTCACAATTTCAAAAGAAGGGAAACTGAAGATTGGATAGATATAGTAATTGTGGGGGGTGTTTTGATGGTCAATAAAACTCAGAAAATAAAAGGTTGTAATGGGCTGACGTTTCGACCGCTATGAGGCTATTTTCAGGGCTCTAAAAGTTAACACCTGACATATCGTTTTTATTTAGGGGCAATGATCTTTAGAAATCTTATATGACAACAACAAATTGTTTTACAACTACATGTATGTGATCTTTTATATTTTGCACCCCCCCCCCCCGTATCTCTCTTATTTAAGAAGATAGCAAAAACCTTTAAATACAAAAGTTCTAGGATTTTTACAGTATTTTTATAACATAATATAACAAAAAACAATTGAACATAAAAAATCGGACTTATTTACCAAATTTTTATTTTTTTAAATACTGGGTATATTATTTGTTCATCAAATGCATGCAAAATATAAGAGATCATCCTGTACGTTAAAGACGTATAACCTATCTTAATGCATTTAAAATTGATGGTATATATTAAAACACATTAAGCATATAAAAAAACACAATGTGCGTTCTTTTGCCATTCCATTTTATTCGTCAGATTGTCATAAAGGTGTTTCTATGAAGTTAATCAAAATTAGAAAATACTAATATATTTTTTATTTTCTTTTTAGACGCTTACTTCTGCTGCTACATATTTAGTAATGTTAATGCAATTCCGACTAACACTTATGAGGAATGCTGCCATAGCTGCAAGAAAAGCCAATGCATCAATGATACATGAAAATTCAACAATTGCTAGTTAATTTCATATATTTATATACATATATATAATATATATAAATATATATATATATATATATATATATATATATATATATATATATATATTATATATATAGTCCCACAAGCCTTTGGACAGCGAATATCTTCGTTAATGTAACAGGCTCAAAAAAAATATATAGGGAAAATATTTTTAGGTTCTCTTGATGCATAATCTAAATACAACTCCAATCATACAGGGTTCATCACAAGCCAACCAAACTTGTTTTTTTTTAATGGGACACCGTGTATATTTTTACGGATTTCGATAGGGCTTGGTGAACTGAATTCAACGATATAAGAAACAAATAAAATTCTTATAATACCTACGTACTTGACAGATTACATATTATTCACATGTTTTAATGTATGTGATGTTTCAAAACTAAATATCGTATACTGTGGCAGAAAGTCTGTTCATGAATGTTTTGTTTGTTGATATTTTATTATGATGCCGGAAATTACCTTCTTAGAAACAATGATAAAGGCAAAAACTTGCCGAAATGTTTGAAAATAAACGTGAGTTTGGTTGGCTACGACTTTGTCATGCATCCTGTATGATTGGGGTTTGTGTTTAAATTATGCTTCAGACGAATCCAAAATTATCTAGCTTATACATTTTTTTGAGTCTCTTACATTAACGGAGATATTCGCTGTCTAAAGGCTCGAGGGATAACCTTTATATACTTTATATATACAGCGTTCTTGAAAAAGTTCGCATCATATGGGAATTTTTTTTAATAGGTCACTTTGTCAAAGTTTAACATAGGCAATAACTTTTGCTTTACTAAGCATGAAAAATGGCTTAGTCGAAAATAATCACGTAACTTGCATTACCTGTCAAAAATGACATTTCTTTAGAAGAATTGCAGAAAATGGGCTTATTTGTTAAAATATGCAAAAGTTGTATTAAGAAAAGTTATTTATTTTTTAATTTTACATATGGGTACCTAATTTTGATCAAAAATTCCAATATTTATTTTTTTTTACTTTTTCCGGTTTTCTGATAATTCTAAAATAATAATAATTGTCTAACTTAAAAAAAATGTGTTCTGTTAGTAACCTCACCATAACATTAATTCCTTATACCTAAATACTGCATAAACGTCAACTTTATATCAATCTTAGAAGCTTTAAAGAAGTGGTTTTTATTTTTTTTGCTGAGGTAACTGAAATATATTTTTTTAAGTATTATTTTTTTGGAATTTTCGAAAAACCAGAAAGTTATAAAAATTTAATTTAATTTCGGAATTTCTGGCCGAAATTCGGTGTAACTTTTGTTTTTACTTTATTTATTAAATGAGTATGAAAAACGACTTAGACGGAATAGTCACCTAACTTGTGCATATTTCTTTAAACAAGTTGCAGAGAAAGAGGTTATTTGTTAAAATACCAAAAGTGTTATAAAATAAAAGTTGTTTATTATATAGTTTTACATATGTCTATTTTGGCGAATTTTGGTCAGTAATCCTAATTTTCAATTTTTATAACTTTATCCAAGGCACTTAAATATTTTAAATGTAGTTTTAAATTTCGATTACGCTCCTAAATTAATCAATTATTATATTTTTGTATTAAGATACCTATTTACTATCGAAAATGTTTAATATAATTACTATACACCTAAAATTCCCAAAATCACGACCACTTTGGATCAAGCTTAATTAATATTTTTGAGAAGCGATTTTAATTTTTTTCGAGAAAAGGCAGTGTGTATGCAGTATTTAGATATAAAAAACTAATATTATGATGAGGTTACTAGCAGAACACATTTTTTTTAAGTTAGATAATTATTATTTTTTGGAATTATAAGAAAACAGGAAAAAGTAAAAAAAAATTAATATTGGAATTTTTGATCAAAATTAGGTACGCGTATAGAAAATTAAAAAATAAACAACTTTTTCATATTTTAGAAATTTTCTGCAATTTTTCTAAAGAAATGTCAATTTTGACAGGTAACGCAAGTCACATGATTATTTTCGACTAAGCCGTTTTTTCATCCTTAGTAAAGCAAATGTTATTGCCTATGTTAAATTTTGACAAAGTGATCTATTAAAAAAAATTCCCATACGATGCGAACTTATTGATATAATATATATATATATATATATATATATATATATATATATATATATATATATATATATATATATATATATATATATATATATATATATATATATATATATATATATATATATATATATATATATATATATATATATATATATATATATATATATATATATATATATATATATATATATATATATATATATATATATATATATATATATATATATATATATATATATATATATATATATATATATATATATATATATATATATATATATATATATATATATATATATATATATATATATATATATATATATATATATATATATATATATATATATATATATATATATATATATATATATATATATATATATATATATATATATATATATATATATATATATATATATATATATATATATATATATATATATATATATATATATATATATATATATATATATATATATATAATGTCCTTCAATAAGTTCGCATCGTATGGGAATTTTTTTAAAATAGGTCACTTTGTCAAAGTTTAACATAGGCAATAACATTTGGTTTACTAAGGATGAATGTACAATAGATTGCACGTTTGCAGAAATAGATAAAACCGCTTTTTCAGATACTGAAATATTTTATTCCCTATTTAAATTTGTTATACTTGCCCTATTATATTATACGTGTAAGCATTGGCTATGGTGAAAGATTAATTATGGATATCGATATATTATGCATTCATGTTATGTTTTTAATAAAGTTATTTTAAATCTTTGTAGGTTGACTTTTAATTCCCTCTATTCCTTTTCTTATTGTTTGTTATTATTGTTTTTACACGAAATCACAAAAATGAAATATTATTCCCTGTCAGGGCCGAATTTAAGACTTTTCTTGCCCATACCCATACCTCACGGAGCCCCGCCGCAAATGAGCCCAAGGGCAATTTAATTCCCGCAAAACGTGACTCCAGCTCTATGCTAGGGTCCCTACCTAAGACGGGGCCTGGGGCTATAGCCTCCATAGCCCCTGGCCTGCTCTCTTTAGATATCTTTTGATAAAAAAGTTTAATTTCAAACAAACACCATATTATAAAGGACATTCAAGAGTTGTTGTAATTAATGATTTGGACCTGTATATGGGTGATAGAACTAAATCAAAATTTTTTTAACAAAACAATTATTTAATGTCTTAAGCTTCTAACTAACTTTATACTAACAATTTTAAAATACATACAATTGCTGAAATACTACTACAATAGAGTACAACTTATTTGCTCATGCTGTTTTTTAGATGTGTCTTTTTACAATGTTTTTCCATGTCCTTCACTGAATGAATTAAGATGTCTTGATTCAGAGGAACGTCACTATAGCTAGTTTCAATTTGCTTAACTAAAGGTGCGTATTCAGTTATTTAATATCATTAATTTAATTAAAAAGCTGTCCCCATTTTAAAAACTAAGCGACTCTGTTACATATACTTTTTTAAGTTTTCACCCACTGAGATTTCAACAAAACAAAGAAAAGCACTTCCCTGCTTAAACAGCCAGATCTCCTAATAGCCGCGATTTGAAATCGTTCCTTTGTTTTTGTGCTAAAAGCAGGAAGGCTAAGTTGCGACGTCCTAGAAAATTGATGACATCATAGGGAGTTGTAGAGTAAATAAAAATAAAACTAATGTTGCGGAAAGAAATATCGTTATATTTATTAGCCACGGCTCCTAATAAAACATGTTGACGTCGTAAGCTTATAAAAATAGAGACTTTAATATTAATCGTTTGTTATTTCATGGCAATACATTTGAATTTTATTACTCTAATTTTTGTGATTGCTAATAATCTTGTGTTTCATTAGATTTAAAACAGGAATGTCAACGAAAACGTGGCATTAGTAGCAAGATAGTTATTTTGGGTTTAAAAAATATGATATGAATATTTTGGAAAATTGATTGATTCTGTCAATAGTGAATATCACCTCCATCAGAGATGATATCAGAATGTCCAATTTTTCATTCTACAGTCTTATTCAGAGAAAAGTGGTACACCTAATTTATACTTGTGTAAGTAGGATTTTCGATGCCATCAGAAAAATTTCAAAATGACTTTAGTTGTCAAGTTGACAAAGTCTCGATAATCTTTTTCGAGATGTTTTTTACATATGTGTATTGTATATTGCCTGAGACAAAATCCTTTTGCACTCTCTAGGGATGCTCCTATTGACACAGGATTTCCTGGATCACTGCCCCCGGCCAGTAGGTGGATTATTAATTCAGAATTAAAAAACCAAGTGGATACAAAAACATTTTGCTGACGGAAGTGCGAAAACAGAGATGGCTAATCTTTGCCTTGAACTTTACTTTTACTTTACTTTAAGCCACAATTTTGGAACGGGACCGTGTTCACCATGTTCGATCCACCTATAATGGCCAAATTCGTCTATATCGGCCAGAAACCCGCAGATTTCAGGAAAAATATACGTGCGGCTTACTTTTCAAAACTGGACGATTTTCCGTTAATGTATGAGGTTGATGATTTTTGTGTCACAATAATGTGGAAGTATTGCCTTGGACTTCTTATGGTCGGGATATGAACATTTGGGGATTGATAGTGAAAAAAATATATAGACGTAACTTTAGGCCCCAAAATTCTGATAAACTGTGGGAAACAATCCATCAGTGCTGAGAAGAATTTGATCCCAATATGGTGGTAAATATAATTAACTCAATGTCCAACAGACTGAAATGTTAAATTTTGTTTTTGTTTATATTAAAATAAACTATATAGTAAACATTATTTTCCGTTACACTTAGTGAATGGACAGGGTATACTAGATCCTGACAGCCACGGGTTTTATAATTATGAAACTGATCATTTTGTTAACATTTTTGAATTTTTTTCCTAGCAAATGTAAGTAATTCCAAAATAAATAAGGATGGCAGCGTCAGTCACCCCAGCCATTATTCGAATTATACGTTTCTGTATTTTAAATGCCCGCAATAAGTGGGAGGTATTGCCCCAAAAAATCAAGCCATATTTGACACGACTGTAAAACTGAGCATAGTAATATGAATAAAGAATATCTTTGGTAGTTATTTGCTTTAATTTGTATAATGCATATGATGTTGTTGCTAATTTTTTGCAGAGTTCATCAACGTGTATGTCACAAATATATCGTACACTTGGTTAAAACTCGCTATGTATTTATTTTCTCATCACCAATCAGAGCCGTTCTTATGGGTGTGCACAAAGGCGAATGTCAATAGTGTCAATACGTCAATATAATTCTTGGGGCGGCCAAAATAGGATAAAATTACGATTCTTGATATTTGCGAATTAAATATTTCTGTCGTTTGTTAAATTAACTATAAATTTTAAAAGTGGTTTGTTTTTAAAAGTAACTTTATTTATTAGAGAAACAAATGTTATTCTTCTAGAATCAAAATAAAAAAAATATTTATTGATTGATTTATCTATACCTACATAATTCATAAAAAATTCTATTTCTGAAATCGTTTATATTTGGCATGGACGGCTTTTTTATGATATGGGTGAAAGATAAAACATTTTTATGAAATTACTTCTAAAGCGATATACTAGGTATTTACTTTTTTACCATCCCTTTTGAATTAAATGGGATTTTAAGAGAGTTCTTTGGTTAATGGCTTACAAAAATAATAGTCGAAAACCCGAATTCTTCGAAATATTTCTCTGAATAGGATAAAAAATGGAGTTGAAAGAATGATTTCTTTATTAAAGGATTTAATCCTAAAATACATTTCTCCTTAAGAGGGTACCTAGGAAAGGTTCAACTAAATGTGATTTTAATACAATCCCTTTGGCAATGACTTTTAAAAATAATTATTTAGAAACAATTTCCGTAATATTCGAAGCTCCACCTTTAAAGGCGTAAAAAATAATGTATTCTTTTTACAATCTCTTCTTAAAAAATGAGTTTTTTAAACAACACTTTCGTCCACTGCTTTCAAAAATATTTATTAAAAAATCAATTTCTGAATTCCGTCCTTAACTGGGTCAAATGTATTTTTACCTTTTAACAATACTTCTTTAAGCGAAGATTTTAAGATTATTTCATCAATGACTTAATAATCTACCATTAAGGCGTAAAAACAATATCTCATAAACTAAATGAGATTTTAAAACGATTCATTCGAAATTCTACCCTAAAGGGGTTAAAATTCATTATTTCAACTGGGAATATTTGTAAAAGGTCCATATAAATTCAATTGATGAATTTGCAAGGTTAGGAAAATATTTCTTTAATATTTTACGTTGTTATTACATTACATTTTTGAATTATTGTTTTAAGAGTTACGCTTGTGTTTGTATTTTATTCATATATAACTTAAAATCGAATAAAATATAGTACACATAGTACAAAATATGTATTTGTGTATTTTCTTAAAGAGCGGTATTGTAAATTTTGGCACAAAGGCGGTCGGACTCCTCGGAACGGCCCTGGTACCAATGTTTTGAATGTTTGGCATATCATAACCTCTAGCAAGTGACAACGTAAAAAACGTCAGGTGCAAAAACCAACTGCAAGCAAACGAAAACAAGTCGTCGCACCACTTTTCTCTGATTAGAACTATACCTAAAATATCTTAAAGATCTTATATGCTTACACAAACAAAAATTTTAGAAGACACTGACTTAATTTTTTCAGAAAAAAAATATCTTTCTACGCTTATCAAAAAGACAACTTGAAATGCTTCTTTTAAAACTAATTTCATACGTTCGCCTCATCAATCGTAAAGTAATTTATTCGAAAATGCTGGGATATAATCAACAGGCTCAATTATTAATTTGCAAAATGCTTGTATTTTTTGTGTTGGAAAAGCAGCCGCCTAAAAAAGGGTTACCAATTGATTGTAATAATATACTAATGAGGCCCTCGGGGGCATTAAAAGTAAGTCAAGCTACTTTGTCTCGCATTAAAAAAAATGAACTTCAATCAGAAAAAACATATACAAGCAACATATCAAAAAAAAAATAACACAGAATCAAAATTTCAGATTTTATGAAGAATAAAATTAGGGATACAATTTATATGATGTGTGTTAAAAAGGGAATACGTTACATTCTTGTTATGTTTTTAATATAGTTATGAGCAATTTACACAAGAAGTTAAATGAAGATCTCAGCAGTTTTTTTAGTTATTCCCTTTCTTTTCTCCGAAATTGGTGCCGTAGTATAAGATCAGATGGAAGAAAACTAGTAACCGAAAATATTTAATGGAATTACCAGACATTCAAATGAAGAGAATGAAATTTGTGCGTGAATATACAAGAAGTATCGAATAGCAACAACCTTATACTCCAGTATTTTTAGATGAAACGTGGATATTCAGCAAATGAGCCTTCAAGTGTAGTTGACAGGATGATACTCGTTCTACCAGTTCTACACAAACAACCGAGGGTAATAACTGGATACTATTAGATTTCTAGAAAGCAATTTATAGAAGTTTCTTTTTCAGGTTATCACGCTGGCGACGAGAACGGATTTATTAAAAATGCAGCTTTATATTTAAGCGGGACTAAAAAGGGAGACTATCTCGACAGAATGAATAGAAAAAAATTTTAAAGATGGTTCAAATGTAAACTAATTCCAAATTTACTTCCAAAATCTTTAATTATTATGAATAATGCTAGTTAACAATCTGGCCTTTCTGAGAAAATTTCAAATAAGCCTTGGTCAAAATATAAACTAGCTGAACGACTGTAAAATAGAAATATCGATTACCCAGAAAAGGCGATGAAGGAGGAAATTTGGGCGTTAGTTCTTTCTAATGGAATTCCGAAAAAACTATATCATCTTGATGAATACGTTTTACAGTCTGGACCCAAAATTTTAAGACTACCACCATACCATTGCCAATATAATGCCATTGAAATGGTTTCGTCGGAATGTATGAGAAAATACGACAAGCACATATTACCCTTAAAACGAGCAATTAATGAAGTTCTGGCTACTTGGTATAAGGTCCTGAATGAAGTATCCAGTGACCACTGTAAGAAATATGTTTCCCACGTGAATAAAATCATTAGAGACTCCTGGGATACAACAAAAGCATGGGATGCATCTAGCATACTGCCACTTATTATTTCTTTAGATGATTCTGACGATTCTGAAGTTTATATCTCTGATAACGAAAACGGCTTATAATTATTTATAGAAATTATTGTTTATTTTCTTCAAACTGAGAGCGTAATTGTTCTTAATTTTCAATAATCATTTCCTCCTTATATTTTTATAATATTCTTAGAATGTTAAACTTCCAGTTTTCTAATTTAATACAACATTACGTTGTTATTTTAGTCAAAATAACCTCTTTGAACTACTCCTATATATCATCTGAATATTAAAAAAAAAACTAGCACATTTCTCCTAAACATACATCATATAAATTGTATCCCTCATTTTATTCTTCATAAAATCAGAAATTTTGGTTCTGCACTTTGTTGTTTTTCTAATATGTTGCTTGAATATGTTTCGTCTGATTGAACTGCCATTTTTCCGTATTCTCCCATTGTAGTGCTCTTATTTATCATTATATCCGTAAATAGATTTGATTTAATAGAATTATAAAATTACGTATTTATTAATAAACTATAGATACAATAACACTCCAGTAGGTCGAATAAATAATGTTTTCACGGTACTAATGTAGAGCTTGAGATCGGTAAAAAAATTCTTATTGGTGCAGCTCACTATAATTTAAAGCAATAATTGTTATTAGCAGAAAGTTAAATGCATGCAAAATTAATACATACATTAATACACAAAAAGTATACTAATTATGAATTTATTTTAAGAAACACATTCATCACTGCTTAATATAGATGCGATGCACCTTAACTGTCACTACAGTGTTGATAAAAGTTTTTCAAGACATACGTCTTTTTAACCTGATTTACGTCACAGTCAGATTTTATTACGTTTACTTTATAAGAACCTGATTGTTAGGATCACACAAGACAGTGTCCAAACGTGAGCATTTCATTTCAATATCACAAACTGCCTTTTTCTTCGGCTATTACTGTAGTGGTAAGAAAGAGGGAAACCAGAAAAATGGGCGGTAAGGGTTCTTAAGACCTCAAATCCAAGGAAAAATAGAGAAATAGTGATAAAATAATTGAAGGTAGTCCAGCAGGTATTGACAATATTTAGACAACTCGTTGCTCTACTCTCTCAAATTTATGACTCCCAGTTTTTACTTCCCTCGTAAAAGGGAAGTATTGTAATCGTGAAAAAATCATGTTACGAGTTCTTTTTAGATCTTTACGTTTCTGGATCCCTAAATGCCGAAAAACATGTTTTCACAATGCCGTCGGCCTGTGTGTCTGTCTGTCGGTCTGTCTGTTCTCGCCATAGCTAAGAAACTACTTACCCGATTGACTTCAAATTTATGTCGAAAATTAGGGGTCATATGGGGATGACCTAGTAATATTTTGGTAAAAATAAAACATGGCAAACCAAAATACTTATCCAGTTTATCTCAAATCGTGCACAAACATCAAGTATTATATGAAAATCAACTGGTAAAATTTTGGAACAAATCCAAGATATCGGAACAAAATGACGGCTTAAGGGGGAACTGCATGCAGTATTATGGATCATTTGCAAGCCTTCCGCCGCTGCAATATTATGTTAAAACTATAAGAGATATGTATTAGCTTCAATGTGATTTTAATAGAAAAATCTGTATAGTTGGGCGCTAAATGCGAATTTTTATGAAAAAATCAAATCTAGAATTATAAAATAGAAGTAGATTTGTCCATTTTCGACCATTTTTTGACCACTTTTTGACGCAAATGCCGTCTCATATAATTTTTTTTTCACAAAATGGCTCTTTACCGCCCTGCACTGATCCTTTGTCTACGTAACTGCAAAATTTGAATTGGTAAATCGTACTCATGTCTTTGTATTTCTGCAGCGCGTGAACCCTTTTGAACCCATTTTTAAACGAAATGTGATTTAAATTGCCTATACATAACACATTTTTTTGAGGTTGGACGTGCAGGAGGTTTTCTCTAATACGTAGGTACCTTTTCATCTTACTTTGAACTTGACTAGACCTTGTCGCTGGTTTTTCACTTTTTGCGTGCAGTTCTCCCTTAATAAAATATTTAAAAATTCATCTTGAAAAAACTACTTATTGGTCTGATTTCAAATTGTGTGCCATAAATTGTAGTATAGAGATAAACTATTAGTAGTACTAATTCAGTTTTGTGCACGCATTAAGTGTGATATGAAGATAAACTGATAAAGTTGTGGTACGAATTCATGATGGCGGAATAAAATGGCGGCTAAATAATTTTTTCTTCACTCGTAAAAGGGTATTGTAATCGTGAAAAAGTCTAGATTCTGAAAAACATGTTTTCTAAATTCCTTCGGTTTGTCTGCCTGTTCGCGGCATAGCTAAAAAACTACTTACCCGATTGGCTTCAAGTTTTGGCCAAAAATGAAGGGTCATGTGGGGATGACTTAGTAAAAATCCAAAAGGACAAAACAAAATGGTGGCCTAGTGAAATATTAAAAAAATTATTCCTAAAAAACTAGTTATTCACTTTATCTCAAATTTTGCACAAAAATTAAGTATTATATAAAAATTTACTGGTAAAATTTGGGTACGAATCCAAGATGGCGAAACAAAATGGCGGCTTAAGAAAATATTTAAGCCTGAAAGACTTCTTAATGGACTGATTTCAAATTGTGTGCCATAACTAATTGTGGTATAGAGATCAACTAGTAAAACTGTGGTACCTATTGAAGATGGCGGAAGAAAATGGCGCTGAAATAAAATAATTTTTAATTGTGACAAAAACACCCTCTCAAGTTTTACATATTTTCAGGTTTTAGAGTCTCTAGTCTCAAAAAATATGTTTTAGTTTTCTCAATTCTGTCAGTCCGTCTGTCTGCATGTCAGTTTCCGGCGTAGCCGGGTCATATTGGAACAACCTGGTAATATTTTGGTAAAAATCCAATATGCGGCCTAGCGAAACGTTAAAATTATTACTAAAAAAAATTATTATCCAATTTCCTCAAATTTTGTACGAAGTCTAGTGTTACAGAGGAATGAATTGGTAACATTTTGGTATGATTATAAGATAGCAATACAAAATAGCCGCCTAATAAAATATTTAAAAAATCGGCCCGAAAAAAACTACTCAATAGATTAATTTCAAATTTTGTGCAAGCAATAAGTGTGATATACAGATGAACTGATATAGTTGTGGTATGAATTCAAGATGGGGAGCAAAATGAAGGCCAAATAATTAAAAAAAAATTAAGGTAAAAAAATCTTATTCAACTGATTTTAAATTTGCAGAAAAATTAAATATGTTATAGGGATAAACTGGAACGAGTTCAACATGACGTAAATATGATTGTCAATGTAAAAACTTCTTATAGAATTTATATTAAATTATGCTCAAAAATTAAGGAATGCTATAGGTAGAAACTGGTAACATATTGGTAGGAAATCAATATGATGTAATAAAATGGCGCCCAATAAAAATATTTAAAAATATAGTATATATGTGTTACTAAATGACTATGTACTGAATTAAATTGAGTCACACTTCACTATTCCTAATAAAAACAAAGATTCATAACGAGGGAAGTTCCGGGTAAAGGAAATTTACCGATTTTGTAACTATTGTGCATAAAAATGATATAAGTCATTAGTTTGCCAGAGTCCATTATAGTTTTAGAAAAACAGGGGTGGGTGACACACTATTAAACGAAATTTGCTTCGGCTGAAGAAACCATTTAACATTTTTTTAACGTACCCTATTATTATTTTGAAAAAGAACTAAAATGGTCATTTTATGTCCATTTGGAACGTGCCGCGCATAAATGGTATTTAACGACCTATTTTTAACTGGGTGGTATTCAAGCCAATGTGTAATAGGAAAATATTAAACATGAAGCTATTCACGACTGAAACGTGCTTATAGACACGCGCCGGCATGTTCATTTATTAGCATTAATTTTTAACTTGAAATACTACATCTACTCGCCTGAAAGTACGAGACTAACATCAATTAATTAAAAAAAAACATTCATATTTATTAATAGACAAATTATACGTTCTTAATTGTATATCCCCAAAGATAGGAGAGCATACAAAAAAAATCGGTAAGTTAGCCTTACCCAGAACAATTAAACCATAATTATTTTACGTTGATTTGTAAAAAAATGTATTTAGCCACCATATCACATTTAATTCTTGCACAAAAATTGAAATTAATTTAATAAGTAGTATTTTCAGGATGATTTTTTAAACATTTTATTAGGCCGCTATTTTGTTTTGTTATCTTGGAATCATTTCTGAATGTTACCAATTCATTCCTATTTAACACTTGATTTTTATACAAAATAACATAATCAAGTTTTCAGTAATAATTTTTTTAATATTGTTCCCCCATATTGGATTTTACCAAAATATTACTAGGTCATCCCCATATGACCCTGTCAATCTGGCCGCAAAATGACAGTCAGACCGACAGACGGATCGACGGAATTGTTAAAAGATATTCTTTATCTAGGACGCTGAAACGTGAAAATATGTAAAACCTGAGAGGATGATTCTTTTCAGGATTACAAACACTTTCTTTGGCCGCCATCTTGAATTAGTAATACAGTTTTACTAATTTATGCCTATACCACAATTAGTTATGGCACACAATTTTAAATCTATCCATTATGTAGTTTTTTCAGGCTGAATTTTAAACATTTTATTATTCCGCCATCTTGTATTCATTAATTCATTGTTTGAGCAAAATTTGAGCTAAATTGGATACCGCCATTTTGTTTCGACATATTAGATTTTTACCAAAATATTACCCGATCATCCATATGTTATGGCTCTTCATTTTTTATCAAAATTTGAGGTCAATCGGGTAAGTAGTTTTTCAGCTATGCCGCGAACTGACCTGAGGGGTTGATTTTTTTCACGATTACAAAACATTTTATTTGGCCTCCTTCAATTATGTTCTATGTTTGTTTTGTTGATAAAAACAGTACAATAATTTAATACACTAGGTTACAAAAACTAAAAAGTGAGACAGAATAAGGTAAAGGTAGAGAAATCGCCTGGGATGGCGTTTTCGTAAATTTTGTTCTTTCTCTAGTTAAAAAAATTGAAAAGTGACAATATTACTCAAATATGTTTACGAACTTCCTTATTTCACACTCTTTACAATCAACATGTAATAAGCTAAAATAATAATAAGTAATAGAAAAAAGTCTATCATGTTTATTAAAAACTAAATTCAAGAATTTCAATTTTAATCAAACTTCATGTAACAAAATAATAGTACTTTAGGTTCAAAATAAGAACCACCATTGCCAATATAAAAATCAATCGAGCTCTTTTTCGTATTTCGTACACTGTTAAACTGTTGTGTACCAGTGCACTGCTCTTTTAGTAAAAACTCTCCGAATAGATACATCGGATGGAATAGGCCTATTCTACTGGCATAGCCAGGGGGCGAGAGGCAGCTATTAAAAATGTACTTTATAGCAGTGGCGGCTCGTGGTGAATTATATTGGGAGGTCAATAACAAATTTAAAAATAGGCATACTTAAAATAAAAATAAATATCTTATTTTTAAATTGAGCTTTAAATTCTCTTGAAGTCCAGGTCTACTTTTCGTTCTTTAGAATTGGAAAAATGCTGAATGACACGTTTGTTAAAATTGCACCCACATTCCTTTTATAAACGATTTCTCGATACTTAACATTGCTAAAGCGGATATTATATCTTGGCCCAACTCCTCAACAAAAAACCCCTGGATTTTTGGACAAAGCCGTTTCTTCATGGCCACGTAGTGAGAGTTCGAATGCCCCACAACATTTTGTACAATATGTAATTTTGTTTAAAAAATAACGATTTTTGGATACATTTTCATTATAATCTGTAAAGGATTTTCTATAAGCTGTGTCTAGCTGAGTGCGAATATCAACACTGCCGACCGTAGCATAGTTCACCGAACATTTCGTGTGATCTGCAGAAAACGCATGTTTTTTATTTTTTCTTTTAAGTGTTTTAAGTATTTAACACCGGTTTTGCACCATAATGCGTCCGACGAGTTCTCAGAAAACAACAAGCAAGCATAACCGTAAAATGAGTTAGAGACTTCACAACCACTATCCAATTAGCTAAATCGTACATACTTTTGCGAAAGATGAACCTCTTTATTTTTGTCATTACTAATTTGTCGTATACTAAGTTCTAGCAAATTGCGACCACTTATCTTTAATTCGGTTATTTTCTCAAAATTAAGTTCGTTGGCACTCATTAGTTGTTTAATTTTTTACACTACCAACATTTTATTTCATCTACATTCACAACTCAAACATAGACCACCTTGAAATTGGTTATTTTTGCAAAATTAATTAAGTTCGTAAGCACTTTTTAGTTGTGTGTCTTTTTTTATATGTGATTGAAACCACTGAGAACGCTCTGAGGCAGTGGGGAAACCCTTTTCGCCCCCCCCCCCCAAAGCACCCACTAAAGTTTACTCTACGTATCTAAAGACCACAATATACAGAATTCCAGAAATAAAAATACTCCTATGTTGCTTTACAAATGTCATAACAATTTAGAAAAATTAAGTCTGGCTTGCTGACTGTTAGCCAGCAGGTGGCCGAGAGCGTAACGCTTTAGGTTTATACCTGAGTTGGTCTGGCGGGCCTGGGTTCGAATCCTAGGTGGGAGCACGAGTTTTTAACAAAATCCAACACACACAAGTGTAAAATGATTATTGATGTAGATACACATTACCACTGTTAGTCAGTAGGTCACTTGATAAAGATCAAAGGTACACCGTAATCCAAGAGTTGACAGCTCGAGGGTAGAATGTGGGCCAGGGATCAAGAGTGACCGAGGACGGTGGTGCGGAACCCACGTTAAGCTATAGGTCCCGTCCAGATTGAGCAATCTCATCACAAGCTAGCAAGCAAATTCAGCATCAACAGAAAACAAGTATCTGAGAATGGCAGTCAACGCACCATGGTACGTCAGGAACGCTCAGATACACCGGGACTTGCAATGGGAACCACTGCAAGACGCAATCAGGACCAAAGCCATGAAAGGCATCCAGCGGGCAGCGGCACATCCAAACGAAGAACTCCGAAGGCTGGTGGACTACGACCCCTTGGAGGAGCGGTGGGCACACAGGGTCTACCACTGTAGACCCCGTGACCACACACAACACATACACAGATAATAATGCCCATTTCCGTTTTAGAGATACTCCCTATATATACGCGAAGCATATAGGAGAGTTGCGATGTAAGTACACACATACGTATGTGTCCGAGCTGACACACCTAGGATAGAGAAGACTTATGGTTTATTAAGGCCCTAGGCCCGTTAAACCGTAAGTACCTATCACAGAGAGGCGGTTCCTCAGGTTAGGGAACCGGGTGGTGGTGGAACCTCGGGCCATTTGGCCCCTTCGCGAAAGAAATTTGACTTTTTTAAAATTTTTTAAATAGATATTCTTATGAGATCTTTTATACCAACAGATAATTTAAAAAAAAGTTTATTTGTTTTAGAAATTTTCAAAAACCAAAAGCGTTTAAAACACGATAAAAGACTAAAACTACAAGAATAACCTTGTGTTAAAACTGTCTTCCGTTTATCCAAATTTTTATTACAAAGTTATAAATGTTTTCATATATTTTATTTTACGACAGTAATAAATTCAGAAGTTAGAATCTGAATACCAATTTTTTTTATTTAATTTCTGTACATCACTTTATTCTTTATTTAATAGCATTTCTGGGATTTTTATTAACGACGATACATAATCGTAGTACGATATAAAATTAATATGCGGCAATTTCACTCGGATATATGAAAGCAAATCGTCATGCCCCGATAGTAATCAGAGACACCGTTAAATTACCACAGGCAATGCCATCTGTATTCCAGTGCAAGACTGCGCATTAAGTGGCGCCTGCACTTGAGTTCTTTAGATGTCGAGGAATTTATTGTCTTGCCGTGACATAATCATGTTAGGAAGTCCGTCAAGTTTTATCATGAAGTAAGTTATTCTGATGTTCATCAGATTACCTTGCTCTCAAGGCACAAAAAGAGTATATAAACTACTTGGAACCATTGAACTTTGAATGATGGTACTTGGTACTTAAGAGAAAATCATACTGCAATTAATAGAATCTTAATTACTAATAATCAACGCAACGTGTCTTCTTTTACAACATCGAGCTTTGATAGATCTAGTGACTAGGTTGGAGAAAAATCTTGATTTAAAAAAAATCAGAAATCCCTCCTTTAATATAAAGAATTTGGATTGGTTTAAAATAATATTGAAATTTGATTGGTGGGTACCACTTTTTTCTTTAAAAAAAAACACAATTAGGAATTCGGTTGAAAATCTGACAAAAAAACATTAGAAAGCCCGCTTTCTACCCTGTTAAAACTGCAGAAACTTGCACACACGCGAACAGTCTCTCGCTGGCGCACCGGCTATTAGCAAGCGAACGGAACCTGCTTCGAATTTACCCCTTTATTAAGGAGTGACTAAAACTGTTGTAATTTGTTAAGAAAATCAAGATAATACTGATTTAGGGGTTTTTCAGAAAGTATCGAATACTCATATCAAACGAATGGCTGAAGATTTTTAAAACTTCTTAAATCAATTTCTGTATCAGTGGACATGGTTCAGCAAAAAGGAGCCTCTTTGTCTAGTACAGTTGAGGTATGGAAAAAACGTAGAGCTGTTTTTCATAATGTAGAAAATGAGGACAAAAATTTACATGAATATCAGCCTCTCAAAAACAAGATATAATCAAGCTTTAACACTTTTTCACTTTTTAGCATGCTTCTGGACCTTATCAGAAAAAAACTCTCTGTCAAGCAAAGAAAAAAAAGTAACTTTAGATATTGCTGGTAATATATGTGCATGTGCATCTTGTTCCACCTTGAAAATAATGTTTTCTACATACAGGTTTGTTCATTCTGATACTAGAATAAACTTGACAACGAAAAAGCCTCTAAATTAGTATTTCTCTTTAAAAAATTTAACAGTCGTTCATCTAAATCTCTGCAATTTTTCTATTATATTTTCCGTGAACTTATTTGTATGGCAATGTAGGTTAATGATATTCCTCTAGAAAATGTATTAATAAGTTTAATGTCGGGTCTACTATAACCTCTGCAGACACTGTTCGATCGCAGTACGGCTTAGATGCATAATTTTCAAAGCTAGATCCGGAGTATATTTGTTGTAAGGAATATTACGTGGTTACAGTAGCTAAAATGCTAATTCTCAATGTGCCAAGTCATGTCGTTCCTTGTAGTCCATTCGAGAAAACTTTTGGACATATCAGTAACCTATTGGTTACTTTCAAAAATTTGATCTTTATCTACACGTATACTTTCTGTAACTGCAAGATCCTCGACGATGTACTTTAGATAGTTCTGTGTAGGTATCACCTGATCTTGGATAGCCACCAAAAAGCATACGGCTCCAAGAGCATTTGCCTCGAGGTAAGCCAGTAGTTCCACGTGATGTGATAAGATTGCAGCTTTTCCTGTTGGATTTTCTATTAGATAAAGAGATACTGCTCTCTCAACCGTAGAGATTTTGACTCGTTTGCTTCACAGGCTTCTTTTTGTAGTACGAATCAGTCGGCATGTCTAAAAAAGTAAAGAGGTAGTTTTTTATCTGTTGCTGTCTCTATCTTGCGCTGAGGATTATCGACAAATGTGCCAGTTCGTCTTACACTATCAAAAGAATAATACACTGACGCTGAACATGTAAATATGTAATAATATTTGATATAATATAGTCTATTTGATTTCGGGTAGTTTTAAACCGTTTCAAATCCATGTAAAAAAGATATAACTTTGGTTTTTCTTAATTACAAAGCCGCATGTAGTGGAATTAAAACGTCACTCTAATAGGTTTATTGAGAGGTACAACCAAGATTCCGTGTGTATTTCCGGTAACTAGTCTCGTCTGAAAAGAACAGATTTGCTGACGTTTCGCCGAAATTGTGTTTGACATTTTCGAAGCTTAAATTAGATTTGAGAAGAATGCAAAAAATTTTTCAAACCCAAATTTCATTCATTTCAAAAAATTTGACCTAAAAACATTTAAGTTCTATATTTTGATAAATACGTAATATGCTATTTTAAAAGTGGCTGAGTAGCGTGTTGTGTGTAAGTTATATTAAATAAAGATTACATTTCAAATCATTGAATTTTTGTTTTCAACACTTGCCCCCCTCCTCAAAGCTTTTTTCTGAGTGTAACTTAGAGTTGAAATATTTTTTCTTTTAATCTCTAGTTACTCTTATCAACTTTAAAAGATCAAATTTGGAATGTACAGGTGAAGCACATCCTGAATATCAGAGGATTTAAAATAATATTTTACTATTTGACGACTTGAAAATAAATCGGAAGTTTCTGTCAATCAATAGGTGCTTAAATACTTAGGCAATGAGATTTTACTTTCATATCCATTTAAATTTTGTTCCTTTTCTAACTAAGACGTTAAGTGCTCATAAATATAGAGTAAAGGAAATATAAAGAAGATACATTTTAGAACTTAAACGTAGAAACTGTATTTAAGGAAATAGATAAAAATTAGTTTTTGTCGATCTTTATTTGGCTTAAGCAATGATTGGGAAAAGTAGATAAAACCTGATGTGTTGAATAAAAATCACAATTTTATAAGTGTATGATAATACTTTTCACCCCCAAAACATAGAAAATACCTTTAGAGAGCCATTTAAAAAGTTATTTATACTGGGTGGTACACAAGAGTCTGCAAATTTTCCAATATTTTATTTGTTTCGAAAAACGATTTTTAGGTCTTAATAGCTACATCAGCTGAATCCTTGGTGAAAAACAATTTGAAAGGTTTTTAAAAAAAAAAGTAGTATTCTTTGAGATATGATTTTTTTTTTGAAAAAAATTAGTTGCTTTTTACATATGCTGTAACTTTTTATTTGTCGTTTGATGTAAAGTTTTCTTGTTAGAGAGTCCTTAAGTCTTAATTTTTTTATAATCTGCACTAAGCAGAAAATATTCAACATGTGCAAAAAATATGTTAAGATTAGTTAAAACTGAGCGATCCTAAAGGTCATGTACGTATTTTTCAACACTCTATAGCACAAAACTGAATATAAATTTAAAAGATTTTAAGGCGTTCTGTATTTTGTCCAAACGGGTTTTTTTATTTTCGCTCTAGCTTTATAATTTTTAAAAATACGGGTGTTGCTTTTAGAGACAAATTTGCGCATACTGGGTAACACAGGAGACATGTCATAGGCTGTCATTTTTTAGTTTTAAAATTATCAATTTGAAAGTTGAGATATTTCTATAACTCCATAAGACAATTAAAAAAAGAATTGTGACGGAAGTGACCAAGTGTAAATTTGATGGAATGTTGAATTCAGCGTAAAATTAGCTTTTTAACGATATACCACAAATTAACTTAAAAAAAATTAGGAAGAAGAATGCCAAAATAGCAATTTTCTTAAAAAGTCAACAATGCGCTTTATGAAAAAAATACTTGTTTTAAACAGTTGTTTTTTATTTTTGTTAGAACACTTCTTGCTTTATCAAAATAACATTTTAATCCAATATGTTTAATGCCAGCTTGTATATTTTTTTCCCAGTTATTTGCTCTGTAAAATTACCATTTTAAAGATGTATCACACGATAACCTTTATTTTCAGTGAGTCTAACAGCCATTTATTTTAAATAAAAACTATCCTGATTTTTGAAAATATATAAAGATAATTTTATGACAACAATGGCGGTAGAAAAAAATATACAAGGTACCATTAAAAATACTGGAGTAAAATGCCCTTTCGATTAAACGAGAAGTGAAAAAAAGGACTCAAAACGAGACAGGATCTTTAGGGTCGCTAGGTTTTTAACCAATGTTAACATATTATTTTTTGCACACCCTGTATATTTTCTGCGTAGTGCAGACTCTACAGATTATAAAAATATGACTTAAGAGTTCTCCAGTAAGAAAACTTTACCCCAAACGTATAATAAAATGTTACAGCTTAACCTAAACCTTTTTTAAATTTCACCAAGGATTAAGCTATGCAATTAAAACTCAAAAAATGTTTTATGTAAATTTTCGGAACAAATAAAATATTGAAAAATTTCCAGAGACTTGTTTAACACCATGTATAAATAACTTTTAGCTTAATTTGCAAGATATAGCTGAAAACCGCCTCTCAGTATCCCTTCTTGTTTTAAAAATATTCGAATTTAAATTTCACCAATAATTGTCCCGTTTAGTCTGTCCAGGAGTGTATGTATTTACTGGGTATTTATCCTAAATGCTGCTCGTGCTTCAGAGAGTTTATATTACCTTATTTCGAAAAGGACAATAAATAAAGGCAGGCCAAACCAATATTAATTGGCTTTCTTAACTACCGAAATCTCAGGCTGTGTGGTTGATAAATATTGTTACTCGTAACTTTGCTATGAAGTCTGGATATTCATTATCCATATGATAGTATAGATCCCATAGCATGTTTCTGAGATAGTTCCTGGAACTTCCAAACTGGTTGGATATACAACATCTAGCTTTAAGTACTTTAAGCGCAGCATGCCTATCAGAAAATATGTGTATGATTTTACATGTTATCTGACATTCTTGTATTAGCCTTGTACATAATTTAACATCTGTCTGTAATATACCAGCTTTGGAATCTAGGAAGTTTTGGGACCATCAATGAATAGACAATTCCCTCCTTTTAGTAGATCGACTGTGTTACGAACCCACGTCTCTCTACTTCGTTGAGGGTTGATATGTGCTAATAATTTTTCGTAGCTAATCAGAAAAAGCATTTTCTATATGTAGTTCATTCTCACAATCTTTAACATATTGGATGGATCCATGTGACTCGTGCTGTCCCGCATGCCACTGGTGATATAATAGAGTATGTTGTCCTTAGCGACTTGCGGGGAGTTTGAGGAAGACTCCACTTTCGCACCTCTAGGTTGAAAAGAGCTACAAGTTACCGTTGGTCTCACACGCATTGGATGCAGTCAATGAAACTATTTAAACCCATATATTATATTTTATAGATTAATATAGATCCTGCCTAGGGATAGTTTATATATAGTACATCTAACAATCTCGCTGGAAAATTAGAGATTTGTATTTTTGAATAAGGATGTTTGTTTCAGCACACAGTGTTTTTTCATTTTAATTAAAGTTAATTTTATTTACTGTATAGAGATTTATACAAAAGTGTAACTATCTTTATTAAATCGTTAAATTCCTGCCCGAAATATATTCTAAGTGAGTCTTAAAATAAAATACAATGGTTACTAAAATACTGACCCCATAATTATATTTATCATTAATTTTAATACTTATATTACTGCGGCAGAAACAAAAATAAAAAATATTATTAAATATAAAGGTCACAGCTAATTTTACGATAGTTTTTGTTTACTTCAAATTATTAAACAATAATTTATCAAATATTAAAAGCACATTTATGTCCATTCATAAAGCGCCAGATTCTTTTACCAGATTGAAATTAGGTTAGAAATGTCAATTTTTCTAATACAGTAGGTTATCGCAGTTCAATTAATTTTGGATATGATTTATTAAGAATGAATTTTTGAATTGCTGATAATATGCCGCAAGATGTCTAGTTTATATGCCTATAAACGTTTATTATGATATTAAATTAATTCTTGTAATCAATCTTTTCAGCTGTGTACAGGGGATGGAAATGAATTCAAACAAGTTGATAAGTATAGTTCCATAATATTAAACGGAAAGAAAGCTGTAGTTAAGACTCATTTATTAACATAAGTTTGTTATCTTGGTAAAGGAAAGTTAGAAGCGGATTTATATAAAAGTCTATGCAAATGTCCTAATGAACAGAATATTAAAATGGGATGGGAAACAATGCAATTTAAAATTTTAGTTCAAGTTTTGCAGCGAAAAGATAACCTATCAAGTCAAGGAGAGCAGCAGTTAATGACATAAAGGTGTCTTTTATTAATTTGCCACTATGCCCTGGCTGATAATTTGGCAAATTTGCATTTTCACGAGCATCCGAAAAATGTACAAATTTTTGATGCTATCATGGTCTGGAGAACTAATAGGTTGTCTAAGCGAGTCCCTTAAGTCAATCCCTTCACTCGACCTGTGCACGTTTACTATTTTCCACCATGACAAATTTATGTTTATGAACTCAGCGGTACCAATATTATCTTTCTGAGTTATTTTAAGTGCTGGGATATTTTTTCCGTCAAGCAGACGGACTGCTAACCATACATTTTGTTTTTCCAAAGATGAAGGGTAAAGAACTTTTTAGGACAATGCAGGGGCTATTTTAACTGTGCTATTACATTCATTTGCATACATTTGTTTTAGGTCAAAAATATTTGCAGACAATATTAAATTTGTTTCATCAATATGGGGAAATATAAATGATTGTTGATCATTTTTTTTGATTAAGTCAATTATTTCTAATAGACTTAAGAACATGAACGGTGTCAAATAGGAGATTTTTTTGGTTAGGACTGAAAGGGTTTCTTGTACAATATTTATCAACATCATTTCCAGCCCACATAGATAAATTAGTCTGAAATAAAAGTTCATACATGCCGATGATTATCACAAATCAATGGTTTCTAGAAAATACTGAAGAAATTATGTGCTTGAATTTTATTGTCAACTTCATTTTTTTCTGTTAGCACTCTTAAAACCCCACCTCTGTATTTGACTTTTGGAGTAATGTGAATTTCGTCAAAAAGAATATTTACAACTTTCTCGGATGGTATACCCATATCAGCTGTTACATTTGCCGATATTTGGCTGACAAAAGTTGAATACGGCAATGTTAAACAACTAGTATCTCTAGGCATTTTGTAAGAACCTAGAAACTGAAAATATAATGTATTTGCCCATAAAAGCATATTTGGAGAATATATTAGCTTCGACATCAACATCAATTCAAGTTGCTCTCTCAAGAAGTCGTTTTTTTTTTAATAAAAGATGAATGCTCATGTTCGTTTACTACCTCTAAAGCCATATCTAAAGATTGGCGTCTTCTTTCTTACTATTTACAGAACTCTCATCGAAAGCTTTTAAATGACTAAGCAAACTTTCAAAAGTTGACCAGTTAGTATATATGGATTGTTTAGTTAAAATCCATTAAAATTTGGAAGAGTGCAGTTTAAAATTTTTATAATACACTTCTTCTTCTAGGTTTTCTTTTACATTAAAGCTGCACGGAATATTTGAAATTTCTTCGGCATCAATTAAAAAAAAAAGACAACATTTTTGTATATTTTGAAGCTAAAATCGCAAAGATTTTTGGTTTGGAAAATTAATAAAAAGTCATTAAATGTACTTATTTTATTGAAATCTTTCCAATGTTCAACATGACATTGGTTATATCAGACGGCTGATTCGGAAAAATGGTGGCAATGGCAGTGGGTTTTAATTTTGGGATTTTTCTTGAACAGGTAAGTACAGAACCATCTGTCATATATAACAATCTTATCAACCGCAATTATTTCCGAGTCTAAAAAATGTTTGAAACATACCACTTTATTTGATGTGGGACTGAAAGAATCTCTCCGGTGTATAGCTGTAATCCATTTTATACGTAAATCTTCATCTTTGGGGAATGAGAATGAGGGAAGGTATGCGTTACCCTCTTTCAAGTCTT
This sequence comes from Kuschelorhynchus macadamiae, assembly GCA_030620095.1. NCBI lineage: Eukaryota > Metazoa > Arthropoda > Insecta > Coleoptera > Curculionidae > Kuschelorhynchus > Kuschelorhynchus macadamiae. The sequence continues at coordinate 526,625 of JAUTXW010003830.1, read as the reverse complement.
TTTTATAATTACTACTACACTTTGGTAGACAGCAAGTACTAGGCATTGTGCAAAAAAAGATTTAAAACAGAAAAACACAAATCTCAACAAACAAGTTGTAGAGGTTAAGTTTGAAAACCAATCCAAAAACTGCGGATAATCAAGAAAACCGGCAGATTTTAACTAGCCACTATCAATATACAACCTTATTTTCACACTGCAAATAGTTTGAACTCAATATTCAATTAAAAAACGTATTTTTATCGTTCGAATGGAGAAGAAAAACTCGACCGAAAGCCGGCATTGACATACTAATTAATGCAAACAGCTGATCTCAGACCCTCAGATTGCAACGTCACAGGCACAGTGCCAGCGGTATCTTGCGGCCCTACAAATTTACGAAGGCCCCCCCATTTCCTAACTGTTTCGATATACAACAACAAGCTTTAAGCGCAGCATGACCATCAGAAAATACATATGTTTATGATTTTATATCTTCTTGTATTATCCTTGCACACAATTTAAGTTCTGCCTGTAATATGCAAATATGATTACTTAGGTGCACTAAAAGTGCAACTTTTGGAGTCCAGCAAGTTTTGAAAGCATCTGTGAATAGACAGTTCTCACCCTTTTAGTAGATCGACTTTATTCCGAATGCACGTCTCTCTACTTTGGTTGAGGATTAATATGTGCTAATAATTTTTCGTAGCAGGTGGCCTTTCCAATATGTAGTTCATTCCCACAATCCTCAACATATCAGATTGGCCCATGTGACCTTTACTGTCCCGCATGACACTGGTGATATAAAAGAGTATTTTTTTCTAAGTGAGTTGCTTTCGATAAATAAGTAAAGTGGGGAAGTTTTAGATACAGCTAATGAAACTGTTTAAATTCTATATCGTATACTTTATGTATACTCAAAGATCTTGTTTTAAGTTCGTAGGTATATTTTATACTTCGAATATATGTAGTACATTAGTATCTAACAATCTCGCTGAAAATTCAAAAATTTATGTTTTTGAATAAGTCTGTCTAAACGAACTGTTTGTTTGGGCACACAGTGTTTAGAGATTTCTATGAAAGTGCAACTGACTCTACTAAATCGTTAAAAAACTGTCCGAAATATTTGCAAAGTGAGTCATAAAATAAAATACAATGGTTACTAAAATACTGACCCCATAATTATGTTTATCATTAATTTTAATACTTATATTACTGCGGCAGAAACAAACATAAAAAATATTATTAAATATACAGGTCACAGCTAATTTTACGACAGTTTGTGTTTACTCCAAATTATTAAACAATAATTTATCAAATAATAAAAGTACGTTTATGTCCATTCATAAAGCGACAGACCTTTTACCAGATCGAAATTAGGTTAGAAATGTCAATTTTTCTAATACAGTAGGTTATCGCAGTTCAATTAATTCTGTATATGATTTATTAGGAATTATTTTTTGAATTGCTGGCAAGATGTCTAGTTTATATGCCTATAAACGTTTATTATGATATTAAATTAATTCTTGTAATCAATCTTCTCGGAGGTGTACAGGGTGTTCGGTTATATTTTGGACGGGATCTATACGCTTTATTTCTCAATATATCAAAAAATTGTACACACAAAAGTTTTAGGATTTAGTCTGAATGGTCAGAATTTGTTATCAAAAAAAACATATGAACATTGGAAATTGGGAAAATGAGCATCAGCTTTGTTATTTTAAATGAAACACACATATTTTTAGTTTATTGAGAAGAGCTTTTTCTCCTGATTCCAAAAATATATGGTTTGTCTATGCTCACTGTAACCGTTATCCCATAATTTTGAAAAAACGTGGAAAAATTATCCGCTCTGGCCTAAGTATAGTAGAAATAATAGAAAGCTTTGGTTTCAATTGTTTTTACTTCAAAATAGCCGTTCTGTCACTCACTTATCAACTTGTTTTAAAATATGAGCCGCTTTGGCGTATTGGAAAAATAATGGGAGGCTTTGAAATCAATAATTATTCTTCTTATGTTTTTCCTTCAATATGGCCTGTCTGTCATCACTTACTTAGCCACTTTTTTGCCTTTATTTTCAAAACTATGAGATTTACTGATCAAGAAAAAGCCAATATTTTAAAAATATACTTTCGTGTAAATAATTATCGTGAAACACGAAATCAATACAGAAGAGAGTATCCTAATTTAGTTGCTCCCTCAATATCTACGATTTATTACACTGTGAAGAATTTTGAGAACAGAAAAACTTTGATTAGAAAAAAGAGGACAACCACTAGAAATAAAGATAAGGAAATTAAACCTATTATTATTGTTTTCAATAAAATACAATTCATGTTTTTTTTTTGTAGAAGACCCAGAACGATCTATCGAAGACGCAGTGATAAACTTAAATAAAAAAAAGGTGGAAAATTTACAAAACCTTGAAGTACTACAAATATAAACCTTATAGGTTTAGACCGGTACAAAATTTAACTTGAATAAAATACAAAGAGTCGCGTTTTCTCAAGAGATGTTGACAAAAATACAGAATGATTCTAATATCTGTAGGAGAATTTTATTCACCGACGAGGCTGCGTTTACCACCGCAAGTATGTTTAATAGAAAAAACAAAACATTTTTGGACAACCACAAATCCGTAAAAAACTAATTGTGCGAATTCAGGGTCGGAAGTCTATTAACATTTGGTGCGGTATGATAGATAATAGAGTTTTGGGGCCTGTAGTAATAGAGAATACTTTGAATGGCCAAAGATATTTAGATCTTCTACGAAATCAGATCGATGAGGTTTTAGAAGAGCTACCTCTCCAAGTTTTGAACAACTTTATTTGGCACCAGGACGGTGCCCCTCTACATAATTGCATCGAAGTTACCGAATATCTAAACAACAAATATGATGTGTGGATAGGAAGATAGGGACCCATAATTTGCCAGCGAATAGCCCCGATCTTTTGCCTCTCGATTTTTTTTTATGGGGATACCTTAAGAATAAAGTATATTACAATAGACCAACCATTATTCGCGAATTAGCCGAAAAAATACAAGCTGAAATTAACAATTTAAATCAAAATAATTCCGAATTCCCTTTTAAAGCCATAACTCGCAAATTTTCAGAATTATTACAGAAATGTATATTGAATCAAGGAGGCAGGGTAGACTAAATTTAATAATAAATATTCTTAATAATTTGACTTTTTTATTTGTTAGTTTCTTGTTTGTTTTCTACAGATATCGTTATTGTAACTTGTTTAATATAAAAATAATACCAAAAAGCTTGTTACTTCATTTTCTTATGCTAACATCTCTCCTATCATTTCAAGTAATAATTATAGTAATATAAATATAATATTATTATAATATAATATTATTATTTTCGAGAAGTAGGTAGGTTAGTGACAGAACGACCATATATGAAAAGCAAAACAGTTGAATTAAAAGCCGCCCATTACTTTTCCAAGGCAAAGTGTATGATATTTTAAAACAAGTTGATAAGTGAGTGACAGAACGGCCATTTTGAAGTAAAAACAATTGAAACCAAACCTTTCTATTATTTTTACTATACTTAGGCCAGAGCGGATAATTTTTCCACGTTTTTTCAAAATTATGGGATTATGGTTACAGTGAGCATAGACAAACCATATATTTTTGGAATCAGGAGAAAAAATTCTTCTCAATAAACTAAAAATATACAGGGCGTTCCATTTAAAATAACAAAGCTGATGCTCATTTTCCCAATTTCCGATGTTCATACGTTTTTTTTATAACAAATTCTGACGATTCAGACTAAATCCTAAAACTTTTGTGTGTAAAATTTTTTGATATCTCGAAAAATAAAGCGTATAAACCCCGTTCAAAATATAGCCGAACACGCCGTTCATAACTGTATAAGGGGTGGAAACAAATACAAATAAGTAATTTCATATTATTTAACGGAAAGAAAGTTGTAAACACTCATTTGTTAACATAAGTTTGCTATATGGGTAACGGAAAGTAAGAAGCGGATTTATATGAAAGTATATGCAAATACACTAAACAAAAAAATTAAAATGGAGTTGGAATCAATTCAATTTTTTCAAAATGAAAAAACGCCAGTACCCGTCAATATCTGCCAAATGAAACACTTCATTGGTTTCTCGACTTCTTGAGATTCTACATATTTTTCAAGTAGTATATTTTTTACCTACTTTTATTTGTTTTGTAAATTCCAGAGATCGAAAAACAGTACGACAGCACAAAACAAACAGTTTGATTTACTTTCTTCCTGTACCTTAGTTTTATATTTTTTCGTACAACTATAAACTTTTTCGATCCTTTCTAAAATTTTGAAATAATAGTCAATTTTTATAAGTAAATAAACAATGATAATAAAAATAAAGATAAAAAAATCAAAAAGTCCAAACAAAAGTTGATGCGTCTCCTGCTCTTTTGAGATACTTTGTATGTTTAAAATTATTAGCAAAATAAGACGAAAATAAAACTAAAATCGCCCGGTCAAGCGCATTACTTGCTTGAATTTCCCTACGGAAAGAAAAATATTGCAACAATAACAAGAAAAATATTATCTTCAGCTATAATTTTTAGTTCTATATCGGATAACTAAATATTTTGAAAATGCGTGCAAAAAAATATGCTTCGTTTAAGAATAAAAAAACGCAATGTTAATATGAAATACATTTTATTATTTTTCCTAAATAATATTGTTTAGCTTATTTAAAGTTATTTTAGAGTCCTCTTATAATGTTTTGCATTTTTTTACTAATAAACCTTTACTATTAATATGGCTTTGCCTCAAAAATAAAATGTAGACACCCGTAGTAACCCACATTTTAAAACTAAATATACGGTTCTTGTATTTTTAATATACTTCTTTGTTTATTTTATCATCAGGTAACCGTAAATACTAATTTTTTTTTGTAAACGTTATTAAACTAAATATTAAATTTTAAAAATATTACCCTATAATCCAAAGCAGTCTGAAATATAAAAGAACAGTTTTGCTGACGTTTCGCCAAAATCACATTTGGCATTTTCGAAGCTTTCTTTCTTGCGTTCGAATAGAGCCTCTATTCTTCACACTTTCAATTATTGCTAAATGGTTTCAATTCTTGGTTATATTTATATAGACGCTTAGTATTCATTGGTATTTCGTTCAGTTTACATTGAAATATAACTGCAACATTAGCGCCACTCAGATAAACACTATAGACTTATAGCTGATATATCTATATTTTACTTTTTTCCCTACAGATGTGAAGAGAGCGAAGTCTATATTGTTAAGTACGGGTCGCTTGGAAAGAGCAACTTTCGGTATGCTACTTTGTGGTCGAAAAGTTAACTTTCTGAATATGTCACGTAAATTTCATTCATCCGCATGACTATATTTTTAAGGTAACTATCCAAAATTAGCCAAAACCTTAATAACATGCGTAATATAAGGAATAATTTTAAATCTTACCACAAAACACGAAACTAAAAACGAAATACAAATCTTTATCAAAGAAACATTTCATGTCTGGTCTTCATAAAAAGGAACAAGGAAATTAACAGAAAAAGAACTCACAAACGCGGCACTGCGGAAAATTAATTCAAATATTGCCAATTTCAATATTTTAGAAAAAAAGAATTTTTGCAATAATGATATTGTAGATTGTATTATAATATTAGTTTTTCCTCCAAGTCTCATTTTAAAAATTGCCACGCTTTTTTCCAATCGCACAAAGTACATATCTTTTTAATGTTTATTGAAATCTAATATTAAATTTTGGAAAATTCACAACACAACATATTCGAATTTTGTCCTAAATTATATAATAAATGACATTTTCTAAATTATTTTTGAACTTTTACTATTACCTAGTTTTTACTATAAACTAAAATATAATAAGAAGATTTTACTAAAAATAATCGGTAATAGAAAGCAAAGTGTATTTAGTGGCATATTTTATTAAAAAAACACATATAAAAATTTCAATAAATTATTTCGATTAAAATATACTATATAATTGTTTCCGTGTACAATTTGAAAAATCATGCTTTATAATAAATGCCCTTCCATTATAAAAACAAGATGAACGCTGCTAATTTAGTGTATAATAAATTTTCGGTTAATAAAGCTTACATTAAAAACATTTCCCCCATGTCTGGTGGCATGCATAAAAATAGTTTTAAATACTTTCAAAATTAAATGTTCGATAACGCGTAATGTATATGTCATGTTTCTGTTAAACTATAACAGAAAAAATGTGATTTTATCGCTGTCAACTATTAATTTATGAACGAGATGACGTTTTAAGTGTAGTTACAACAGTTACACATGTTTTGAGCTCCGTTTATTACGAAACTCTAGATTAAAAAATAAATAAACCAGTTTTAACGATTTTTTATGTAGGATTTTCTAAACTAGTGGAAGTTTTTACCTTTGTTAGAAGACAACCGAAATCAAGTTTGTATTTTCCCGGTTTTTTTGTAGTAAAAATTGATTTCAGTATTTACTGAAATACATTTAATTGTTCCTTTAAGTACAGAATATTTTTGGTACCAAGGACTACAATACAGAAACTGCGGATTTATCATTAAATGAATTAAATGTATACTTTATAAATATTTTTTTTAAAAGCCTCGGAGTAAACCTTAGTACTGCTTTAAATTGCTTTTAACAATTCAGTTAACAGTTCAAGATAACTCCACCGCATATCCAGTTTTGCCGTTGTTATTTATAGTTTTCCAAACAAAGATTTTATTTTTATTTTATGCTTTTCGGATGAATATACAATTTCTATTAATGAAAAAGTGAATCGTGACAAATACCGATATTGATCAAATGAACATCCCAGGGAATCTCGTGAGGTATAAAAAGTGAAATGTGGAGACCACCTCCTTGGTGCTTTTTTCCTAAAGGTGAACTGAACAGATGAAATTTGTTTACATCTTATTAAAATTGCAGTAAATTTATGAATTATAGGAATAATTGAAAATTGTGAATACTATGAAGTGTTTCAACTAGATGGAGCTCTCACACACTGACTTGCGTGTGTGGCGGTTTCCCAGTAAAACATTTTCCTGTCCCGGATCGGTATTAGGGATTCGGTGGCCCGTACGATCACCAGATGTATGTCTACTGGATCATTTCTGTCGGAATATTTCCACATAACCCGATTCATTGGAGGTGTTACTACAAATTTTAAGTAACTTGCACCAATAAATAAATTAATAAATATCTCCATAAATGCTTCATAAGGTCTGATAACGATTATAAGAATATCTTTATTTCTGGGTGGTGATCACTTTCAACATTTAGCGTTAAATGTTGAAAGCCTCTTTTCGGATGCGAGAAAGAAAGCCACAAAAATGCCAAAGTGATTTTGGCGAAACGTCAGCAAAACTGTTCATCCAGAACGACAGTAGTAAACGGTACACCCGGAATGAAAACATATTTTTCCATCCGTGAAGGACTAAGAATCAACAATATATATATATATATATATATATATATATATATATATATATATATATATATATATATATATATATATATATATATATATATATATATATATATATATATATATATATATATATATATATATATATGTTGTGCTTTTAGGTAACGGCCGTATACTACCAATAGTATAAAGAATTCGGCCAAAAAGTCTAAAGTACATTTATTTTCTAATAGCCAAGCTTTCCAAATAATTCAATTCTTCTTCAGGGCTCTATAACAACATAATTATCAGAAAATGTAGGACTTGTTTTACAATTAAAAAGTACTTACACTAATTAAAATGCACACACAATTTTAAGTGAATTTTCAGAAAATATTAAATATAAAATTGGATAGATTTTAATTACCAAAATTTTGACATTATTGGACAAGAAATAAACAATTTAAAACAAATTGTTTTTCCATCAAATAATAATGACGGAAATAGGACAAATATGTCAAATGTATATTATAAAAAAAAACGGGGGTATGTTCAAAAATGTTTTAAGACTAGATAATATGTTATACAGTATATGGAACAAAATATTAGAGGTAATTAAAAAAATAAATATTTATGATTTTTAAGGAATTATTCGTCGTTTAAATTTAAAATATAAGAATAAATGAAACTTAAGTTTTCAATATCGTTTTTTTTGTATTTGTGATTATGAACTTTTCTTTATGTATTTCTAAAAAAGTCTTTTGCTAGTGTTATGTTTTGTGTATAATATGTTTGTTTCGTTAAAATTACATGTGTAATTATTTTACTTAATCTTTGTTTTGTTTGACTAATGTATTTTTCATCGCAATTTAAACAAAAAATGGAATAAACGCAATTATACTGGTTAAAAACATGATCTTTATCTCTTAATTTACTATACAAAATACCAATGATTTTAACATTACGTTGTGCTAACTTATATTTTTTTTTGAACATACCCCCATTTTTTAAATTACACATTTGACTTATTTACCCTATTTATGTCATTATTATTTGATAGAAAACCAACTGGTTTATTCATTGTTTATTTCTTGTCAAATAATTTCATAATTTTTGTAACAGTTAAGAAACATATGCATTAAAAGGTTCACAAAATAAAAAAGGTAATACAAATCGATAAATAAGTCTAAGGAAACGGTTCAAATATGTTTCAACGATGTAAGGGTGTTTCGCGAAACATACTGACAGATCTCCCCCTCTGTTTCTGGGAGATTCAAGTTGAGTGTGCTATTAGAAATATCTGGAGAACCAACGAATAGGATGTTTTGAGAATTTGGCTTTGACCATAGATGAATATAACATACCCTGGTTATAAAATATTTTAAATTGCGCGGTGTTGCCGCTTCTACCTCAAACTGGAGGCATCATCCGTTTTTTAAATGAAATGCCCTATATTTTATAAAATTTTATATTTTTCTAAAAAATCGAAGCACTTATTGAGTTACCTTTCTCAAGCCTAAATTTAACTGTTTTCGAGAAAATGGTGCTTGAACAATGACACTTTTGAACCTTTGAAGCTCGGTAAATCTCAAACGAGTTTACTTGCATAATAAAACTTAATATTTAATTATCTATCTCCTGACACCAATTTCAGGTTTGGCAGGAGATGTCAAAAATTCATTTCGTTAAATTCTGACTTAAAACTCAGAATTTAGTTAAATTTCGACTTTACACTCAGGTTTCAGTTAAAGTAGGACGTTATGTTTTTATTTGGGTTGCAATGTTTAAATAATTTGTTTTAAATAAGTTCTTTTTAAAGAACTATTTTAGGGAAGCGTATAAGGGCCACAATTTTTTTTAAATTCTGACTTTGAAGTCGGAATTTAACAAAATTCTGAGTTTAAAGTCGGAATTTAACTAGATTCTGAGTTTAAACTCAGAATTTAGTTGAATTTCGACTTTAAACTCAGATATATATATATATATATATATATATATATATATATATATATATATATATATATATATATATATATATATATATATATATATATATATATATATATATATATATATATATATATATATATATATTAAAGATAACAGAAACTTCAAAGTATCTTTTGCAAATATTCTTAAATATTATTAAATATATACCCCTACTGCTAGAAGTTGTTCAACGCAACACAGAAAATAACCAGCATGTTATGTGGGTTGGGTACCAATCAAATTGGATAAGGTACACGCTTTTTCTTCTTGTTTTACGCTGTTATACACGCTCAATTGGCTTCGCATTTATGGGTGCCTCGTTGTGAGAATATTAGTATTAGTTTTCGTGTCGTGCGTCTAACTAAATGAACGTTTTATTGAAAATAAAATAAAAATAAAAGGGTTAAATTATAACTCAGGCTGGAGATTATGGTTAATAGTTTTTAAGTGGAATCAGATAAAATGGATGTGGTTTATTTGCTTGTAATTTCATGTATTAGTGCTCATTACGCCAATAGGTTTTTAACCATTTCACGATTAAAATGAGATAGAAGGGATATGAAGTAAATTAACTTGAAGAAATTCAGAACATAACGCGTGAGCTATGCAATATGAATTATGTATCAGATATACAGTCTTCCTCTTAAGATAATGTTGCGAGATTGACTTTCGCAGCGCCGAACTTCCTATTTTATTAAATTACTTGAATATCTTGTTTCTTGGGCGGAGCAAGAATACTGCATATATCATTTAGTAAATTAGATTAGTTAAGTTTACTAAATGCTTTTCAATGGCTTTCCTCTTCGCAGAATCTATATTACATTTGGCGGTTGGTTAACAAAGCAAATGCTGTTGATTGTTTTTTTCATTCACTGCAGTTTTGAAAAAAACTATTTAATAATTTTTTTTTATATAACGTTAACAAATTATTATTATAATTAATAAGATAGGTATCGGTTTTAATCAAAAGAGGAGTACAATTAGTTTTAACATTATATATTATGTCAGCGCTAGTTCTATTTGACTTTCAACTAGTTGACTGTAATTGCTAATGACAAAGATCTTTATCAATGACATAATAGATATTTTTCTATGACCATTTACGAAAGTGACAAAAAAACGCACCGTTAACTGGGCTAGAAAGTACCATATATCACACCCGTATTGAAAAAAAGATTCCTACTTGAGTGCGGAAAAACGTCTTTTATGCACGCATTTACTAGCAGGAAGTTAAACTTTACTGCTGTTGATGTGCATTCTTGTCTTACCATTACTGAAGTGGACGAAAAAGGTCCTTCCAATTCTTGATTTGGCCGACTGTCTCTTCAGAGACATGTTGGCTCCAGTATTTGCCAACATAGTGGCCGAGGATCTCCTGAGACAGTGTAGTTTTCTGGGTTTGGAAGACGTAGAAGCTGCCCTTGTTAAAATCACACACTACGAAACACTTTAATGCATAATTTTTTGTGTCTTGAATTTTTATCACCAGTATATTTTCCCTTTCTTCGATATCGCTCACAAGCAAGTTTGCCAGTTCTGCTCTCCTGCAAAGTCCACCAATACGGAGAATTATTGCTATGTTATTCATCAAGTAAACATGATCTGGAGCCTGTTTCTCAATAACATTCTCCTCTAAATCTTTGGACCTTTTTGGCCTGAATTCAACATTTGTTCGTTTAGTAAGTGAGACCAATTGGTAATATCGGCCTATATCTACGTTTTTGAGGCGAAGTTTTAAAGATAACTTCAACATTGAGAATTTTGACCGTAGCGTGGACTGCACAAAACTTTTTAAAAGACCACAAAAATAAGCGAGAAATACCTCTTCTTTTAGCAATAAAGTTTTCTTTATTTCACTCCATTTTTCAAAGGCGTCGTATTCCTTTTCATATCTTGCGCGAAACTTCTCTGGAATAAGTTGCTCTTTGACGGATGCTGCGTCATCAAATTCAATCGGGATGCTTTAAATCTTCGTTTTCGGAGTCCTTTTCAAAGACAAACGTGACATAAGCAAGATTAACTTAAAATGAATAGGCTTGATTTGATACCGTCAACCGGGGCTACTTTCTCATCCCGAGGTAACTTTGTCACTTCGGACGCAGCCATTTTGTTTTTTGATTCTTTTTCGGGTTATATATTTTTTTGTTGTCTTTTTAGCGTTTCCCTTTTTTTACAGGTATCAACTAGATAAAAATGGTGAGAAATTATAGAAAAACGCCGGGGACCCGGAATTATCAAAATTATACTAAAGAGGACTTTGAAAAAGCAGTTCATGCTAAAAAACGGGATGTCCAAGAAACGAGCAGCCATATTGTTTAAAATCCCACGAGCCACTCTTGTAAATAAATGTCTTGAAAGGTATAACTAAAAATGCGGTCGCGCCACTATTTTGTCTCAGCAAGAGCAACACGTCATCGCAGACACGCAATACGGGGCACATCAGGCGAATAGAAAAAACGGAAGAGAAGAAAGAAGTTTAAGCCTGGACAGGACATGGATAGAGTGAACCCAGAAGCTTCACAGGATGCACTTGAAAACATGGGAAATGCACCCGACGGCGACGATGACGAATTGCCTCATTTTGATATTGTACCGGAGTCTCCGGAAGAAAACGTGAATGTCGGTGCTTCTTCATCCGGTGTTCCTTCGGAAATAAATAAAAAGCGCGCTCCTAACCGTCCAATAAGACAATAAATATTGCAAAAAAAAGAGTGGAATTTGCATAACTTTATTTAAAAACTACAACAGCACTCTTGAATGGATCAAGTGTTTACGATGCAAAAAATGGATATGCGGCATATGCAATCAAGGGAACAAAGATTTATATTTTGTGTGTTTAAGGTGTGAGGATGAGTCTGAAGACGATGAAAAGCCTTTCGGCGATAATAGCGATGACGCTACCTTTGGTCCTTCACAGAAATTAAATACACACGGTCAATTAAAGTTTGTCTGATAAGTGTTTCTACATTCTATAGTTAATATTTATTTTTATACAGTTAAACCCCGGGGTAAAATTGTCACTCTAATTTTTATTTTTTTCTTCTAAATATTCAATATGGTCATTTTTACTGACCGTTCAATCTGCGTTAGTCCACTTGGTTTATTAAAGTTTACTTGAAGCGATTATCTTAATAAATAAAATGAATATGGTAGAATATGTCCCAAAAACATGACAATGTAGCCATGGTTGACTAGTTTTTTAGTTCCATAGTGACAATAACTAAACAATGAAAGTAGTTTTAGAAACCAATAGGTTATAATACAATCCATAGTAATACTAATATAATTTAAACTGAAAGTAATAATTAAAACAATTTTAGCGTGTGTAAAAGGTTTTTATTACTAGGTATTTTCCCAAAGGTATTTAGACCAACATTTTCTAATCTTTTTACCCAAAAAATACAAAAATGTGATAAAAACAAGCCTATTTTTAGGCAAGTATGAAAAATGTTGTACTAACATGTGCGAAAAGTGCCTTTTCAACCCTCGATAGCATGTCCGAACTCCGCACTGCCACCGCATGCGAAAAAGTATCACTTTTCGCACTTGTTAGGTAAATAACTATTTCAACACGTGTGACGAAAAATGCTTTTCAACATGACAATATTGTGTCATTGTCAAAGCTTACGTAACGGATGACAATTTTTTCAACATTAGTATAAATAACCTAAATTTGATTTTGCTAAAGATAAGCTGACGCATAATATTTAACGTATTATGCAGAATACGATTAAAAATTACTCTAAATAAGTGCAATACATAAATTATTGTTGTTAGTACGTTTATGAGAATAATATATATTACCTAGAAAAGAGCACCATATTTGTTTAGTAGATTTTACTTGGTTTTAGGTAAAAAATTGGAAATAACTGGCTTTAAAAGACTTTCGACATGCGTTTTCTTATGAAATAAAAACTTTCTGATTATTGCTTACAATTTTCTTTTCTGGCTCAAAAGACTCTCTCTGTGACCAAATTTTCTTTCTGTAGTGATCCGATCGACCTCATCTTAAGGTAAATTCTATTGTTGCAATCGACAGGCCAATAGTTCTGCTTTTTTCCTGAGAAATTCTAAATCCCTTATGAGGTCACTTAATCCACTATTACTCATTTTGTGAGGCTTTTGTCTGGGAAGTTCACAGAAAAATAAGAATCTTGCGAGGTTGATAGGCCGCAGATATTTTCGACGTTTGAATCCGTTTGATCATCATCAGAATTGAGGGTATATTCCTAAGGTGGATTAGGTACAGGCGATTTGTCACTATGAGGCACCGGGCGTATGGCGGATTGTAAATTTGGATACTGTATCCCAGATCTTTTTTTCTCTGAAAAGCCTTTTTTGATGGGAGCAAAGTAACAGTCAGTTTTTCCGTTTTCGAAGATCATAGGAACAGCGAAGGGCATCTTACGCTTTTTTTCCACTTAGCCAGCCGCGAATGTTGGACGCACATTTGTAGCAACAGTTATGGGGAGCCCAATTTTTATCCTGGTCTCCAACTTTCCAGCTAAAATACAAGAGATAAGCTTTTTTTATTAAAGGGCGAAGAGTACGTTTTTGTTTCACACAAGTTACCCTCTAATTTCTCAAATATGAACAACTCTTGATCAATTGGTGCTTGGAATATAACTAACTAACAATTTAGGGTTTATGTTATATGTATTTAAACCGCTTCAGCAGAGTTGATAATTTAAATTCACTCAGATATCTTCTTACACCTTCTAGATCAACAATGGAACTTCGTTTTCGAAAGAACACTTAGTTTTATAGCAGTTGATTTGATGAAGTAATATCAAGAAACCTCCTATAGGTTAAAGAAATCTGTGGTTAGAGGAACGTGGTTAGTTAAAATATTGGCAGGACAGTCAAGTATCTTTTGTCTTAGTGCTGTTAAATTGAACATGAGGACTTACGCCTTATATGATGACATCGTTATTCCGCACTTTTGTTGATTTGAAAAACAGGCGAACGGAGATAAATATCTAACGGAGTATATCATGCTATTCTTGGTAGACCTAGGTATATCGGTACACTTATTAGTTACTTTAAAAAGAAGTTTCGATGGTCAATTTTAGTGGCAGAAACTTACTTATTAAGCTTACGATATTTAAAATTTTTGTTTTTGTTTTGGAATTGTATTAAAAGTAAGAAAGAAATTATAGGGCTTCCAAAAAATATGATTTATAATAACTTGACTGTTAACAACACGTCTGAAATTTTAAATTCTTTTGCGGATTTTTTTCATGTGACCCTGTTGATCTAAATAAAGATGATTAATTATGCTGTATACCTATTATTAACATACCATCTTTTTCAGAACAAGAAATTATTAAAGTTATAAAAAAACTAAAACCTAAATATATAACGGGACCAGACTCAATCCCCGCGTTCCTCCGTAGAGATAGTAGGTTTATCCCTGTGAAACCATTACAAATATTATTAAATTTATATTTATGCAAAGGAACTGTTCCTAGCTTATGGAAAATAGTTTGCCCTATTTTTAAAAACGGTGACAGGTCGGATGTTTCTGATTATAGATTGATCTCAATAATATGTAATTTCTGTAAGGTATTTGAATTTTTACTTCAAGGCTATTTATTTCCTTTAACGAAAAACTGAACAATACCCCAGCAGCATGGTTTTTATAAGGGTAGATCAACTTCAACAAATCTTATAATTGTTACACAAGACATCTCAGAAGCAATAGATGATGGATTTCAGACGGATGTCATTTACTTGGATTTTACTGTAGCACACTTTGTGAACTATTGAGATCATATTTGAGTAATCGTACCCAATATGTAAAAATTTATGATTACAAATCCGATTATTATCCCGCGATGTCCGGAGTTCCTAAGGGGTGGGTACTAGGACGCCGACTTTTTAATTACTTTATTAATGATATTGGAATTAAACTTGATGTAGATTTCTAACTTTATGCTAACGATAAAGTTGTATAAAAAAATTAAGAGTAGTGACGACTGTATTAGACTGCAATATAATCTTGATTTGGTTAGCAAATGGGGCTTAGAGAATGGTCTGCGGCTTAATGTTGGAAAGTGTAACGTAATTTCATTTACTACAAAAGCATTTCCAATTATTTTCAGTACTCACTTAGTAATATCGTAGTGTATTGTGTAGATTCATTCAGAGATCTTGGCGTCATTTTTGACCCAAAACTTGCCTTTGCTCCTCATATTAATACCATTATTTCAGAAGCGTCCAAGGCATATGGATTTATTCTAAGATGTACCAGGGATTTTAACAATATTGAAACCATTAAATCGTTATATTTCGCATATGTTGGCTCAAAATTAGAGTACGCTGCCGTAGTCTGGTCTCTCGGTTATAATATACATATTTGTAACTTGGAAAATGTACAGCGAAAATTTCTAAAATATATCTCTTATAAATGCGATGGAATTATCCTACTCAAGGCTTTCCACATAATGAATTACTTAATAGCTTTAATTTATTTTATTTGAAAAATCGGCGAAAATATTTAAATATTCTCACTCACCCTGTATAAATTGTTAAATAACCATTTAGGTTGCCCCAATATGCTTTCACGAATAAATTTTTACACTCCACGTATAAATAGCTGCCATCATAACTTATTTTACCTACCCACTCCTAAAACTAATATTCTTAAATTTTCTCCGCTCTATAAAATGTGCGACATGCACAACCGTGAATCAAATATTGATCCACCACTGAAATGCTTTGTTACTTTGAGTTTAATAATTATACTAAGTTAGTTTTAGTTTAGTTTTAAGTTTATTACTATTATCGTTTTTTAGATTAATCAAATATGTACTTTTTATTAACTAAAGATCCTTACCTGCCTTGTAGTTGGGTTTTTGTAACCTGTAAGGCAGCTAAATAAATAAATAACCTTAAAATCATACTTGATCGAAGACGTTTTTCGATTTCTTAAAAAGTAAAGGAACTTGTCTTGTGGTAAAACAATCATCAATAAAATAGATCGAGTCAGTAGGTGTAATAATATAAGAATATACCAGGTATGTACATATTAACATAAAAATGTTGCCCAACAGGGAAAGGGCTAGGATTCTTCCTTTTTTCTTCCTCAGTAGCACATGTGAAAATGTTCTTATCTGTAGCTTTAAATAGAAATGAAAACATAAACATAATTTTATTGGCTTAGATTAGTTAGTTAGTTAGATCTTCATGCTAAGATGATAAATAGACTTATTTTATGGTTTCTGATATTCTTAA